>CM054807.1:3455992-3549899 GCA_028984105.1 Lavandula angustifolia | reverse complement strand
TGTTCTCGGTTCTTCTAATATATGAAACTGTGTTTGGGTATGGCATCTTGTGGTGTGGTATTGAGGAGGTAAACAAAATTAGTGATTTCTTATAATGAGGAAACTGTGAATGGATGGCTATGTGTAGGCTCAGGTAGGATTATATTCTGGGCAAGAGATTGGAAACGTGACAAGATATGCACCTTCGAGAGCCCTCTGGGACCAATCTAATTCCCTGTTTGTTAAGGGCTTAGCTCGGAATGGTTCTCCCCCATGGCGAGCGGATGACAAAGATGGCCATTATATGTTTGAGATTGGAGATCATTTAACTTCTCGCTGTAACTACCTCTACTATCATGGGAGCATATTATTTTTGTCCTTGATTGTGTTGTTTTTATGAGTCAGTCAATGAATTAGTGTTGCATTGCTTAGTAACAGGATTACTAAAATTTGGTTGTGCCGTTCACTTTTGAATGTGTATTGAAGCTTTTTGATTTAGAAATAAGTCTGTGACAATGTCACAGTGACATAACTAATTCAGAATTGAATTAAAAAAGATTTTTAATCACTTAGTATAGTTTGAAAAATGTTTAATAGATAATGCAAGTGTGGTCATAATAGTATTCTTAAATTCTGATGGTGTTTTATCTCTCTTTCTGTATGCAGATAAGATTCACAGCAAGATGGGTGAAGGTATGTTACTTCAATTTTCTATATTTGGTTCTGAATTTCCTTTGTTGCTTTATGTGCTTAGCTGCATTCTTTGGTACAGGTACTTTTGGTCAGGTTTTGGAGTGTTGGGATAAGGAAAGAGAGGAAATGGTAGCCATTAAAATTGTTCGTGGGGTTAAGAAATATCGTGAAGCAGCAATGATTGAGATAGAAGTTCTCCAACAACTTGGTAGACATGACAAAGGTGGCAGCCGGTGAGTTTTAGTTTGTATTTATATCAATTCTGAACCACTTTGGGCTTTTGTGAATGTTTGCAGAAGTTAAACAAGTTTATTCCTTGCAGTTGTGTTCAAATACGGAACTGGTTTGACTATCGTAACCATATCTGTATTGTAAGTATATAATTGATTTGGTGGATTCATTTCCCCAACCTAACAAATATTACGGGGGTTAAAGTTGTGCATGGACTTAAATGGTGTCAACAGGTCTTTGAGAAGCTTGGACCAAGCTTATACGATTTCCTTCTCGCAAAAACAATTATAGCTCATTTCCCATTGATCTTGTCCGTGAGATTGGCAGACAACTGTTGGAATGTGTAGCATGTGTGTAAATAGTTTCTTCCCATTCATTATGATGTTCATTTTTTAGAGATTATATGAATTGGAAAGTAGCACCACTGCATGGTTAAGTCACTTTAGTTTAGCTCTGATTGGTTTTACTTGGGCACTTTAGGTAGTAGCATTTTTAATTGGTTTTGTCCTTTTGTGTTGACTTTGTGTTTAACGCCTCAGTTATGCATGATTTGCACCTGATACATACCGACTTGAAGCCTGAGAATATTCTTCTAGTATCTCCAGATTACATCAGGGTTCCTGATTACAAGGTAGCTTGTGCAATCTTTTCACTAAGTAATATTGAAATGCATCTGGAGAATTATTTTCCATTGGTCTTTGTTTCATTTTCTTTTCATATTTAGGGTTCATCGAGGTCACCCAAGGATAGTTCATATTACAAGAGAATACCAAAGTCTAGTGCTATTAAAGTAATAGATTTTGGTAGCACGACATATGACAAGCAGGGTCAGTCGTACATTGTTTCTACTCGACACTACAGAGCTCCTGAGGGTTATCCTAGGTAATGGACTTTTCAAGAACTTGTCTATTTTGAGATTTTCTTTTTCTTCAGCAAATGTTTGAGCTTATTATATTTTGTTCTTTGGTTGTATAGGCCTTGGTTGGAGCTATCCTTGTGATATATGGAGTGTTGGCTGTATCCTAGTTGAGCTCTGCTCGGTATACTAACAGTTCGTCCCGCTACTTGTTTGTGTCGTTATTCCAGCATGATTTCTTAACAGTTTCTATGTTTCCTGTAATAGGGGTGAGGCATTATTCCAAACCCATGAAAATTTGGAGCACCTTGCAATGATGGAAAGAGTCCTTGGACCACTACCCCAGCATATGTTGAAGAAATTAGAGTAAGTGGTGTTTGCTTTTCTTCCTTGTAACGACGAATAAATATCAAAGCAATTACTAATTTTTTCAATTATGTGTTTTCTTCCAGCCGACATGCTGAGAAGTATGTTAGGAGGGGGCGGTTAGATTGGCCGGACGGAGCAACATCAAGAGAGAGTATCAGATCTGTATTGAAGCTGCCGAGGCTTCAGAATTTGATAATGGAACATGTAGATCACTCAGCCGGAGATCTTATTCATCTATTGCAGGGACTTATGAAATACGATCCCTCAGACCGATTGTCGGCTCAGGAAGCCCTAAGGCATCCCTTTTTCACGAGGGATAGTCTGAGGAGATACTGAAATTGCAGCACACTTGTGTGAAATTGTACATTGTTAACACACATTATCGGGTGGGACTATGGGGAGAAGACAAGGTCTCCATTACTATTTTGCTTAAAAGTATCGTATTTTTTTAAAAAAAGAAACTATAATTATTGTAATAGAAATTTGTAACAAATTGTTGATGTTAGACAGAACTATCACATTTTATTTAGAAAACACTAATTATTATAAACTAGTGATTGAAGAACTAAATGGGATTATACTGTGTTGTATCAATTTATATAAAAAAAAAAAACAAATCCGTTAACAATAAAGGGGTTGAATAGCTATTTGACTTCGAAGTGAGCCTTCAAGTTTATGGTCTAAAATGTGTTGGTGGTGGTGGTTCTTTCAGATCTCCATGAATTTCACGCCTTCATCGAAAATTTTCTCTCTCTACGCATTCCCGAGTGGAGTAAAGCTCCGTGGAGTGATGGATAGTATTTTTGTGATTCAGCCTAAATGATCCACATTATTTGATAGAAGAATTAGGATTGATGTCCAAGAGAGTTATTTAGCTCGTCCGGATATTCAGGTGCGGAGCTTACGGAGTTACAGACTACAGTGCTCGATTTGTCTGGTTTCGATAGACCACTAGACCTGCCAACCATTCCGTTATTTTTAGCTATGTTCTTGTTGATGGTTCTTTACTTGGACCATGTTTTGCCATATTTTGTAGCAAGAGTTAACCTCCAACCATGTATACGTTGTAAAATCGGAATAACTTGTCCATTTCCGTTTCGGGTTACTGGTTTTGAAAGCTACTTAGGTTACGGTTTGTCAAAGTGAAAACCGAACCGAGCAATCTTAGACGGTTTGCGTTTCGGTTTGAAACCGTCGGTCCCGATTACGGTTTACCAATTTCACAGTTTCTTTATTTATTTTTTAATTTTTTTATTTGCTAAATTAATTTGAATTCATTGTAAAAAAATTTAAAAAATACCTTTTTAAATTCGAAACAAGTCAAATCAATTATAAACAAAAATAAAAGAATTGACATATATAAATTTAATAGCTCTCATTGTTGATTCTCAATATTACCGAAAGAAATTTATGTTCTTCAATCGATTCTTCGCGGTGTAACAATTACTAAACATTTGATATTCTAACATTTCATTGTATTAAAATATTAAAATTGTAAGGATTTTTGTCTAAATAAAAAATATGTTAAATATAACTAAAAATTAGAAGAACTATATCCTTAAGAACATTTGTTAATTTAGAATTTATTTATTCAATTAATTGGAGAGGTAATCATTCATGTTTTCAATAATGGAGGCTAACGAAGTTCTCTCGATTTTAAACAAACGGTTTGAAACCGCCGGTTTCACAATTTTAAAAGGAACAAAGCAAAATCGGAAACCATAAGCCGAGGTTTTTACGGTTTTAGACGGTTCGATTTGCACCGATTTTGGGTTCTAATTTGAAACTCCGATTTGAACCGGTTTCGGTTTAAAAATAGGTATGTCTATAAGAATGGAGCAACTAAGCAAGTTCTGTTGTATTTATAGCGCAACTTTCATGCTACACGATCCTTTTTGAAAAAAAAAATTAATAAATTAATCTTTTTATAACTGCAAAATAATTTGATATTTGGGACGCATGTTATACGTCAATAACTGACTTTTCTCATTTTGCAATGATAACAAATTTAGCACATTTTTGGTACGCAAATTATTTGAAGTGTTATGACTGCATGTGGCGGAGGGAGCATAGGACCAGTGAAATCATGTGACCCCATTGAAATTTTTCTACAAAAAAAATTATACAATAAATATTTAGATAAATTCGTGATAAATTAAAATTAATTACTACTATTTTATATAATATTCTATAGTTGACTTGTAGATTAAAAAATTAAAATATAATATTTACAGTATTGCTCTTCATTTTCGGCTCATTTTTTAATGTTACCAATGAAGCTAATGTAAAAGTTTTAAAAGATGAAGAATAGAAGAGAGATGTGTGATGTTATCGTTTTGAGTTCTTAGTATTGTAATCCAACTTAAATGGTATTGTGATTATATAAATATTTTTGTTGTTTAGTTTATTTAAAAAAAAATTCATTAGTTGACCCCATTATTGGAAAATGCAAGCTCTACCGCTGACTGATGCATAATATAATAATTGAGGATAAACGAGATTTTGATGTTCTAGTTGAAATTGCAAGAGACGTGTCACCCGTACAAATCAAATTTAAGGCACCTAAAACTAGTCCATTTCAAAAGTTCTATTCCCAGTTTAAAAAGAGACAAAGTCACTCATTTCACGCTTCAGAACGCATTAATTGATCATTTGTGGAATGAATATTCAAATTCAGATCATTTGTGGAATGAATATTCTATTCCTTTTCATTTGTAAAATTTCATTTAATTTCATTTTTTATTTTTTATTTTTTTGGCATTAAGGAAACTTTTATTTACGTCTTTTTTTTTCATTAAGTTTGTAATAATTATATAATATAATTGTACTTTCGAAATCTTCAATATACTTGAATACGCCCTTCGTCCCATCTCACTTGTCCACTTTCTTTTCGGCGCGGTTATTTAAGCGGATTGATTTTATGTAACAAAAATATGAGACGTATATAATTAATTAATTGTTTAACATTGTGTGGTAAATGTGTGTGACCCATATAATTATTTTTAATTTTTAATTGATTTGAGTTGATAAATGTGAGACTTATTTTCTTATTTAGGAACAAAACAAGTGCCATGGGATAATTTGAAAAGGAATATTGTATAAGGGTAATGGACGGAGAATAAGTTTTACAAATTATTAAGATTGAATATTCTGAAATATTTTTTTTTGTTATAAAATAGAGGGTTGTGAATAAAATATTATTTTCGCTATAAAATAGGAATACAACAACTGTAAGATAGAGATGCCTTTGAAGATGTTCTTCATAGTTCCTAAGTGATCACTTTTGTGCTATCTTGAAATGTATAATTTTCCGAGGTTTGTTTTAAGTTGGATCGGCAATGATATGACGCCTTGTTTTTGTGTTTGGTTGCACTTTGTTTTTGTAAGGTACCCTCTCCATCCCATTAATAATATTTAATTTGCCTTTTCGGCTCATTATACTTGGTATGAAAATAAATAAGTGGATCTCACCACTTTATACTTTTGCACTATCACTTTATACCTTCACGCTCACTGTCTTAATCTTCGTGCTCAATCTCAATTTTACTTAAATAATGGAACGGATGGAGTACATATGTTAGGTATTTTATCTTAATATGATGTTAAAAATTTATTTATTTTATTATAAAAATATTAATAAAATATTTATAATAAAATAAATATTATTTTAATATGGAGTACATATGTTAGTTTTTACTTAAATAGTATTAATTTTTAAATATTAATATGATGGAGTACATATTTTACTTAAATAAAAATGAAATCTCAATCTCAATTTTGATCTTTGTATTGCATCAAAAGTTCGTACATACAAAGGAGGCAGCCGCTATTTATTTATACTAGAAAGTAGAGAGCAAAACACTAAATAACCTAACACCCCAATACCGAAATTAACTAACTGAAAATAAGAG
Source organism: Lavandula angustifolia (assembly GCA_028984105.1). Taxonomy (NCBI): domain Eukaryota; kingdom Viridiplantae; phylum Streptophyta; class Magnoliopsida; order Lamiales; family Lamiaceae; genus Lavandula; species Lavandula angustifolia. The sequence goes on along the minus strand of CM054807.1, from coordinate 3,543,860 downwards.
AGTTCGACTAAACACGTAAAAGCGAGAATATAACGACTTTATAAGTGTCGTCCGATAGAGAAGATCCGCATCCAACGGTTCTCTAAAACTGCATTTGAAAAACTTCAAAACAACATATTTTTCGCTCCTTGTTCCTTCAAGATTAGTAATCTCAACACCCCCTCAAGATGGACTAGGTGCAAGTCAACAAGTACCATCTTGGAGAGGAGAAAATGAAACCGAGGCCCCACCAGAACCTTCGTAAATATGAGTTGTAGACATGGCAGTAGGCACCATATGGAAATCTATGTCTAGGTGCTTTGTGCGCTCATGAAACACTTGATTTCGAGTGATATGTAGGGTCGCCAAGTTATCACAGTAAAGAGATATGGGTAGAGGCACAACTGCCAGAACATCAGAGAGGAGGTATGGAATCCACTGAAATTCACAAACCGTACTGCCAAGTTCCCGATATTCAGCCTCTGCGGTGGACACAAAGACGGTAATCTGCTTCTTGCATTGCCAAGAAATGAGCGAGCCCCCAAGGAAAATACAAAACTAGTGAGTGATCTTCTAGTGAGTAAACCAGTCTGCATCAGAGTAAGCAGACAATTCAGGTGAGGATAAGATAAGAAGACACCGTTCGATGGACAAATCTCAACACATGCAGAGCCGCATCCCAGTGAACCAGTCTAGATTGGGCAAGGTGTTGACTAAGTTGTTGTATGGTGTGTGAGTTCAGAACGTGTGTAGTGAAGATAGAGTAGTTGACCAATGAGCCTTCAAAACAGTTCTGGAATATCCAACAGATGATAGCTTCTAGCTGGCAAATTTGTGGGTCGGGGCTCACTTTGGACTCAGGGACTCAGACTCAGACCCAAACCTACACGGGTTCAAAAATCTGAAACCAGCCCCGGACCCGTTCGGGTGGGTCTACTTGGCCTCAGACCCGTTGGTGTAACTTGAATTGTCTTATCTTTTAATTATTAATTTAAAATAGTCTTCAATTCTTAATAAAATTTAAAATACGAAGCATGTAATATTCATCGTGAATATTGATTGTGCTACTTCAGAAGCAATATAATCATTTCGAAAATAAATAAATTGAATTGTTTTTCAAGAGAATTTAATATTCTTCATGAATATTACTAAATATTCTTCTTCCGAAGCAACAATTTAAATTCATAAAATATCCGACAAAGCGGACCATGTTGTAATTTCTTCATTTAATTCATAACGAAAATCTGATGACAGTGATTTTATTGTACTACTTATTGAGCAATAATTTAGATTAATACTTGTAGCGACATAATCAATTATGCATCAAGAATGTTTACATGTTTACATACACAGCAAAAATTAATTTTAAGATGCAAACATTAAAATAACGTCAAGGCAACAACATGAGTTCCCAGATAAACCCTAACATCAAGCCAATAGGAAAACGACATAAGTGTCTCAAACATTAAATATTCTCCAAGAATTAACTGATTATATTAACCACATTAAATCATGATAATATCTCATTTTATGAGGGAATTCATGATTTCATTTATAAGATATTAAGCAAATGGCATAAATATATTTTACCTTAATGATCGACGGTGTCCAAGAGATGTTTCTTTGTGCAAAAGTAAATATCGGAAATAAGAAATGTATAATTATGAAGATTAATAACATTTATTTATAGAATTATGAAACTGGACATTTCAGATTCTAAAAATTTGCATAATCATCACTATATATGCTAAATATACACATAAATATATTTACACCACCTATATATATAATTATATACTCCCTCCGTCCCAAATATATATGCCTACTTTCCTTTTTGTTTGTCCCAAATTTATATGTCTATTAACAATTCTTTTGTATCTAACTAAATCTTTCACCAACTTTAATAGATCTAATTAATATGATAATATAGAAAAAGATTATTTTATCCAAGTTTTATAATAACAAATACAATTATGACATCAACTTTTTAATAATTTACTTTAATTTATTAAATTCTAATACCAACATTTATTTTAATTTTCATATCATTACATTTTTTTATGTATGTGAAAAACAAATAGACATATAAAATAGGGACGGAGGGAGTATGTGTCAGAATTTTAATGTGAGAAGACACTAATCCACACCTTAAAAAACAAATATATTCAGTCATAGGATCTGACATGACCCCATAGTCAAATAATTTAAGAAACTTTCTGGTATACATGTGAACGGAGTTTGGTTCAACCCAAATTCGTTGGAAGAAGTAAGAAATTATATAGGATTATTCTAAATATTCCAAACCTTTTCCTAGTATAAATGAAAGAAAACCCACATTATTTACCTTTTGGAATCAAACACGGAATCGATATTAGGTTAGCGAGCTCGCGGCATATATTGAGGGAACAACGTCGTGCGATGCATTCACATATACATAATACACGCCTTCCATGCGTAGCTTAATATCAACACATACAAAATTTAATATCTATTCCGACGCTGCAGCCCTCCTTGTCTTGTCTCCGGCGGCCCCTCTCTACAATCTCAGCAATTAGAGCTTTGATTTCTGGAGAAGGGTGCGTTCTTCTCTATTGCAACGGGCTATCTCTGTTTTTCATGCATTAATTTTTTGTCTCCACAATTTTGTTTCTTGGGCAATGCTGCCGTTGAATTCCTCCTAGGGATTTCAGTGTTGATAATTAGGCCGTATGTTTAATTATTATTTTGTTGATGGGAAGATTCATGTCCCGATTTGTTAAATTCGTGATCTGATCTGATCTGATTTCATTTGATTTGATTTGTTTGCTTTATAGTTGGTGGCTGTCGACACGATTCAATATCCCAAAAATCGACCTCTTCTATTTATACAGCACCGATTATTTGTTTTTAGGTTCTGTTTTGACCCTTTTTCTGAAATTTGTTAATTTGATATTTCATTCTAAATTTTTGAACAATATTTTTTTTATTCAACATCGAACTTCTTCTTTCATTGGTTTTTATGTTGATGAATATGAATGTTGTATCATGATATGTTTTAGTCTTGTTTCTGTAGATTTGGCCTTTCTGTTTTAGTGCTCACCTTTGAATAGGAATGTATTAACTCTGAGGATGTTGAACTTGTAAGGCTTCATTTGAATGCAAGTAAATGAGTATCGATCATTGTACATATAGTCGTTCATCCATCTGCATATATACCCTGTTTCTACGTATTGGTGAAGTTGAGTCTAGCCAACTTTCTATACCACCATCTTGTTAAAAGTTTATATACATTTGCCCTTTATCAACACATTCCTTTCAAGTTCAAATATCGGATATTTGAACTTGTAAGGATTCAATTGAAATGAAAGTAAATGAATATAGATCATTGTTACATATAGGTTTTTATAATTCTGTACTCTGTTTGTATGTGCTAGTGAAGTTGAGTTTTGCCAACTTTCTGAATGCATTTTCTTCAGACAAAGACTGTTTTCTCCTCATGTTAATAACTGATGTTGTTGATCATGTAGGGGTCTCTTTTTGCTGCTCAATGGATGATGCAAATGGGCTTCTCAATCCACAAGGAAAGCAGCCTCTAGCTTCCTTGGGTGTGATATCCGATGTTCAGTATGCCGATATCCCAGATGGGCGCTCTTTTCTCGGTGTCCCTCGTTACTACAGGAATAGCCTGCTTGTGTTGCAAACAGCAGTAGAGAAATGGAATGAAGAGAAGGTTGATTTTGTGATCAATTTTGGTGACATTGTAGATGGATACTGCCCCAAAGATAATTCTCTAGCTGCTGTCAAGAATATAGTCAATGAATTCAGTCTCTTTAATGGCCCAGTATATCACATGATTGGGAACCACTGTCTTTACAATCTCCCTCGTGATAGATTGCTTCCTATGCTCAACATCCCTAGCCCGGATCTCCGCGCCTACTATGATTTCTCCCCTGTTCCCGAATATAGATTCGTAGTTCTCGATGGTTATGATATAAGTGCAATTGGGTGGCCTGATGATCATCCGAAGGCAATCAAGGCTCTTGATTTTCTACAAGAGAGGAACCCTAATCCGGACAAGAATAGCCCGAACGGGCTTGTGGGACGGGATAGGCGGTTCCTCATGTTCAACGGGGCAGTCGGGAAAGAGCAACTTGAATGGTTGGATGAAGTTCTTCAAGATGCAACTAGGTTAAACCAGAAGGTGGTGATTTGCTGCCATTTACCTCTAGACCCTCAAGCCTCGTCTAACGAAGCGTTGCTGTGGAACTACAACGAGGTGATGGATCTGATACACCGGTACGACTGTGTGAAGGTTTGCCTTGCCGGCCATGACCACAAGGGCGGCTACTCAGTTGACTCACATGGCGTGCACCACCGGATTCTTGAGGCCGCGTTGGAGTGCCCTCCAGGGACTAATGCCTTCGGGCGGATTGATTTGTATGAGGATGGCTTGCTGGTTTGTGGTACTGATAGATTGAAGACTATGGAGATGGTTTTCAATTGCAGGTAATCTTATGTTGTCTTGTTGTGGAGTTGTAGTAAATAGTAATCTATGTCAATATGCGTGATTCTTAGATAGGTCTTGATAATCTTTACTTCGCCATTTTATTTGTTTCTCCCCATCTCGGCCTAGTCGCTATAAATTTCCTTGTCTTAGAATGTTCATACACAAGAATTTGATTATAAAATTTTGAGTAATATTTATATTTTTCTTGCTTGATTTGTACTGATATGATCAACTAGCATAACTGTAGCTTTGTAGATGAGCAAACCATTTAGAAGTAAAGTAAAAAGAGGAAAGATTAAAATAGCCTAACTGAAGATATTATCTTCCATGATATTTCCACCTTTTGATAACGTGACCTAATTATTCCTAAACTCTATCAACCAAAATATATTCTATTATGTTTTGTTATCTCCATCCGACGAAGTTGTAAGCCTTAGCTCCACTAACAGATTTTGGCGTAACACCAGATCACAGATTTTGGCGTAACACCAGATCAGTCTTTCTTCAGAGCAATTTCCATCATCATACTGATGATAAAAAAATTGGGATTGTCATTTTTCCCGTATGGTTTCTGTTTCTTAAAAAATATTTCAGAAAACATCGCTATTTCCTTTTTATTTTCGGTATTAGGATTTCATATTTAAGTAATTTGAGACTCTTTTGATTCTTGGTTGTCGATTAAGTAAGAAAAACCTTAATAAAGGTTTTCTCCATATATAATTTTTATTATTAATCGTTAAATCAATAAACTTTTGATTTGTAGTTTCATCCTTGTCCACGCACGTTGAATCTAAGAAGCAGGATAACATTTAATACCCTTTCATTCTCAAAGTTGTCTATACAATTAGGTGATGTACTTATTATACTTTATTTGCGTGTTCTAATACTCCATCTTCATCATACATGATTCTACGTGGAGTATCATGTTTCTATCTTAAAGTTGACTTTGCATATTCTATTTGTTTTAATTGAATCTGAGAGTTTGACTAATTACATATTCTTATCCTCTGCCCACATGATTTCTTCCGATCTTTATTATCACCAAAACTTACTAGTCTCTTACTGTTCGTTAAACGGAGTATACAATAAATTGGACCAATTTTATCGATAAAACTCACAGAAATATTAATTCCAGTTTAGTCAAGTATAGGAATTTAGTCTCCAAAAGGGAGAAAATCAAATAAACCAACACAAAGAAGGTATTATATGGAGGATTATTTTTAAATGTAACACTTGACATCCAACACCAATTTTTATCAGATTTTGGATTTTTCCAATATTAAATTTAAGATCACAAACCAAACTGCTGATCCGTACGGTCATTGGATAGCTCCATTGACTTTACTGTCTTCAATCAATGCATACCACCCAGACTGTGTCGTCACAAAGTTTTGGACATAAATCATAAATTATGATTCAGAAGTTGTACTACAAAAAAAAATTAGAATTCTAATTATCATTGACTTTAGGAAATTGTAGTGCTCCTTCCTCTAAGTCAAGCTGTACGGTGATAGAAGCAAACTACATATGTCCACATCGAAAATGTTAGGGAAGAGTAATAACTTTATAGCTTCTAATGAACTTGATTAACACTTTAGCGAAATGATGGTGAACGTCAGCTAGCTATTAATGAAACATTCAATTCATTATATCCACAGCAAGTTCAAGTTTCAATTCTATCATTTTTTCAAAAAAAAAAATTATTACTATCTATCCGAATTCGTAATTCTTTATACGTCCCTCAGTCTAAGTGTATATGCACAGGTGCTAACGCCATTGTACCAAGTCTTCTTGAAATTTAATTATGTTTAAAAGTTGGATTTATGGAACTTGATGAGGTAGTTCTACTTGACTTAGCTCCTTTACAGCTTACGGCTACTATTGTTGAGATCAATTCCATCTACTCCTCTCTAAGACTATAATGTAATAAAGTCTTGAAAAAATCATGCTGAAAAAAAGAAAAAAACATGTAAAACATGAAGATTCATTGATTCAAACATCCTTACACGATACAAACTTTATGGATCACGGTGATTCATATCCCAAGAATCACCACCAACCCCTTAACTGTAATTAATCATAAATCACACAACCATCTTCCCCCTTTCCACCACTATAGAAACAAAAACTCAAGTAAACCAAATCACTTGGCCTCAGCAGCCTTAGTCTTCCTCTTCTCCAAGAAGAAGAAGCCAAAGAGAGAGACGACGGAGAAGGCGGAGAAGCAGACGGATGCAATGTCGAGCGAGATATGGCGGCCGGTGATGGCCTGAACTACGAACAGATTGGTGGTCTTTTGCGAGTCGGTGGTCTGGCCGTAGGCGACCTCTTCCTCGGCAGCGTCTAAGGCGTAGGCCCTAATGAAGTACGTGGCACCGGGCACATCTCTTTCGATTGTCCAAGTGAAGGTGGTGTTGGAAGATTTGTATGGCTGGGCGACGATCTTGTGCTGGCAGGTTTTGTCCTTGGTCAAGTGGTCCACCGTCTTTCTCCAGCCGCGGTCCTTCTGGCTCACCGGGGCGTAGCAGAGGAACAGTTTCACCGTCTTGTAGCTCGAGTCTGTCCCGGCCGGGAAGGTCGTGTTCAGCGACCATGAAACCGTCACATTGGTTTCTCCCGTTTTTAGAACTGCAAGATTAGAGCGGAGTATGAATTTCTCTAATGCTTTTCAATTGAGTAAATTTGTTTTTTTTTTTTTTCATGTAATGTGGCTTGTTTCGTTTTTGGTCGTGTATCGAAAAATTATTTGTTTTTTTATCCTCCGGCAACACCCCTTTTCAATCGCTTAATTAACTAACGATTTATGAAGGGTTACCGATAACACAATGTTAGGATGATGATCCACCGGTCGGAAAATCTTTTTAATTGGAATCAAAAACAAAAACAGACCAAATTACAATTCCAAAATGATATTTACTCTGTTCAATTAGACCGAGTTCTATGAGAGAGAGAGAGAATATTAATTACCTTGGCCTGCTTGAGGTGAAGCAGTGACAACAAGAGTTCTTTGAAGAGAAGAGAAGTAAGAACCGTCGCAAGAAGCAAGAAAGCACGAAAGAAAGATCGATGCGATGAGAAATCCTTGAGTCGCCATGGAGAAAGTAGATCGTTGAGAAGTTGAAAGCTGAATCCCAGAAAGAGTTGAAGATGGGATAAAAGCTAAGCATTAAAATGCTTTATATAGAAGAGAGAGAGGCAGGCAACCTCTTCAATCCGACTTAACCTCAAAAAAGTCAACACACTACAATCCACCAGATATTTTACTAGTTAGTGGCCGTGATTAACATAGAAAAAAATGGCTGATTATGATGTTTGATTTCTTTAATTAACGCGAAGTGGCCCAAAGGTATATTCAAGAGATATATGCGTATTTGTGTGTGTAGTCTGGCTCATTACATTCTTGTATAATTGGAGATGAACTGGAAATATTTGAGATGCTCATGAATCATGATACAGATTCATTAGTATTTTTCAAGTTGATACTATATTTAATTTATTTATTTTTCATCAATTGGAATTTGGTATCCCTTTATAATTAGTAAAAAGAAGTAAACTTACAAAATATATAATTTAATTCTAAGACGCAGGCTCAAGTTGGATTTGCAAGGTACGGTCTCATTTGTGTTCAAACAATCTTTCTAAATGTACTTGGTGAAATATAGCATATGATAAATATGATTTGACATTGATACGTAAATGAAGAAAAGTATTTACAGAGATTAATTCAATGAACTTACAATATATTGTACTAGCATGCGTAAACAAGAATATGAAACACACTTTTATGTATGATTTTAGGCATGTATTCTTACTTCGTCAGTTTGTTGCAAATTATCGTACTCGCGGGTCCGTTTATTTTCTTAAGGAAAAAAAAAGGTTAATATTTGGGTTTTAAAAAGGAATTAATAAAATTGAAATAAAAAAAATTAAGAAACAGAATGAAAAATAATAATAAGAATAATAAATTAGCTAGTAAAATAAAAGCAAAAGCCAAGTGAGAATCTGCAGCTCGGATGCAGTTCAGCAAAATACCAAATTTTGGCCTTTTGACAAGTCGCCTAACTTGGCTCCCTTCCATTTTGGAATATTTCAATATAAAATAGCAACAACGTTCACACACAGTTGTCTCTTCTTGTTTGTCAAAGTGCAAACCTTTTGCAAATCAATTCAGTCACAAACACAACCATCAAATGAAAGGGTCTAATAAAATAACTATATTTCATTCTATTTACTAAATTAGAGCCAAGAGGTAAAACGGCACAAAAAAAAAGAATCATATGATGTGTTCTCGAAAAAAGTAACTATGATATATCCTAGGGTAGAATATATTTCAAATTTTATTAATCTTATAAAAAAAAAAGTGTATTGAAATCTAATTGACCAATCAGCTCTATATAATTTAAATTTTAGAATTTGCATCTTCAAAACTATATCTTATGTCCCCTGACCTTATATACCCCTGACCAAAAATATGAAAATCCTATCAGCAAACAACTCTAATACTACTCAAATTAGAAATCCTAATTAAACAAGAGCCCTAATATTAATCAAAACCACGAAATCCTAATCAAATGCAAATTTAAAATTTATTTGTTCGAAAGTTGCTGAAACGATGTTTATTTGTGTTGTTTTCGTGCCTTTCTTTATCCAATCCGGATCTTCTGGCCCATTTTATGAGGATCACTTAGTGACCCACCAATCACACGGTGCCACGTGTATTTTTACCAATAAACAAATATTTTACTGATAAAAATATGGCCCACAATACACGCATGACACCGCGTGATTGATGGGCCAGTGAATGATCCGCCAAAAAATGGGACAGATGATCCGTGGCGCCCTTTATCTAGCTAATTTTCTTCGAAAACGAGGATTTAACCTACATAAAAAATGGATGTTTGACACAAACTAAAGCTTACCAGCTTTATATATTGCTATTGGGCTTCTTCAGCCCAATACCATATTTTGCCCTAGATCCCAACTCGCACAACTTTGGCCTATAAAATGCAGCTCACATCACCGCAGTTTCTTGCAGATCTGCAAATGGTTCTTCATTTTGGCTCACTCGTTTGGATGGGATGTGTAGGTAAGACTAATTTCGTTTATTGCAAAACCAGATCCTGCAATTTCAGTTAAGTTAGTCTTACCTGTACCTCCCATCCTAACGATTGAATGTCTAATTTCGAGAGATTTGAATTAAATTCTGTGTTATTTCATTGTTGGGATTTCCGAACCCAGTTTTCGATTTTTGAGGTTTCCATTATATTATCAATAACTTTACCCTAATATCCATTTTCATCTGCCTAATTTATTGTTCAGTAACTCCGGAGCCCAGATTTATCACAGCTATGGTGTTGCAAATGCGTATTATATTTGTTTTTAATTAAAGTAACCCAAATAAGTTTTTAGTATTTGTTAAGTAATAAGAAATAAAATTTTGAAAAATAAGGAGACAAAAAGTATGTCAATTAATTTTATACACTACAATCCCCCAATAAAGCAAACAATCATTTTGAAATATAATTTTCTAACACTCCAAGTTTAATCAGACTTTTTTATTGCTTAAAAAGATCATACAATGCCTTTAAATATGAATATATAGTACTATACAACTTTATGTTTTATAATACATAAATGGTTAATAAAATTAAATGAAATAGTAATATATTGAAATTCTACAGATCCATTGATATATATGATTAATCTAGTATTGAATCGATTTAATAAAAATAATATAAACAGTTACAGACTTACAAATATATATATAATAAGTGTCGTTTCAACCTGACTTAAAATTTTAAATGGAAAAATATTTATTCAAATAGAAATCTGAACCCAGACCATTATAAACTTAATTGTCCAAATGTAATAATTATTAATTTGTTTATTTAATTTTTTTGCCCCTATTATATTCTCGATCTAGTATCGGACATTGTGATTTGAAAACATATAGTATAATTATTCACGGTTTTTCTTATTGGAGCTATAGTTAATCTATGATAACCAGTTAACCACACTATTACCATATTCTATTTTAAAGCGCAAATTAAATAGAAAAACAAAACCAAAAGTATACATAATATGTTAGAAACAAATAATATGATTAGCAATTCATAGTTCATTCAATTTGAATATCATTAACGAATCAAATAATATCAAATTTAAAATCTAAATAACAAATAAATAAAAATGTGAATGTTTGGCTAACGAAATGAATATAAATATAAATCAAATAGAATAATATTGGACTCCATTCGTATACAGTCCCCGCTTTGTCTACGGTAAAGAAGAAAGGTAGAAAACCTGGTGGGTATAATGGTAGAAACTTACATTTGGGCTTTTATATTTCATTTTTGCTAAAGCCCACTAACATTTCGTTTGCCTTACCGCAATTCTATCGGCCGCCGCGCAACTTCGCCTATAAGAAGGCGCCTCACATCATCCTCCGCTCAAACTCTATGTCCAATTGTATTCTCACTCTTTAGGATGGGTTGAATAGGTAAGACTGACTAATTTTTCAGTTTTAGCTGAAGTTCGTCTTACCGATTCCACCCATTCCGATGACTGAGTTTATGTCACCATAGCTCCTTCATCTTTTCCTGGTTTTCATTTGAACTTGTTATTTCTGAATTAAATATTTCTACTGTTTTAAGATCGGCAGATTTGATTTGACGATTTGTTCTCAGTTTGTCTTTGTTTGTTTTGATGAAATTAGCAGCAAAAATGTTTTTTACATTTCTTGAGCTGATATAATCCATAAAAATATATTTAATTAAATAATACTCGGCATCACATTCACATCAACATATTTTGTTTCTTGAGTTTTGATTTAGAATGTTACCCCTTTCACTTTAAAACTGTTAATTATGGTTATTTTTACAACTTGGGGAAAAATCAATGCTAACCATGTTGAAAATTAGAGTTATATTTTCAAATTAGTTTTTTAAGAAAATATACTCCTATTTCTTTTTATACGAATTTCTATTTGGATGAACATGATATTAATATTATTGATTTTAACAAAAATAAATTTGAAGGAAGAAAAACAGAAATACATTATTTAAACTGGAAAACAAAGAAATAAATATTTAAACTGGAACATTGAATTGCATATATCACTTACGGATATTGCTATGAATCCAATTATTTCAAAGTAGGCGAATATTTTGATTTCTAAGTGAGAAGTGTTGAATCCCTATGTACTACTGTATGTAGTCTGGCAAAATGTTGTATAATTAATGGGTGCTTGGTTTGAAGTTTGGAATCAAATTCCAATTTGAGGTCATTCTCTAGAATTTAAAATAAAAAAAAATGTGGGTTTCAGATAAATCCATCAATTACTAAGGTTTGAAAATTCCGACTTTTAAGATACGATCCATAATTTTGATTTCTATGTACTTAACCTAGATTGTACAGACACAACACACAAAATGACATTTTCTAAAAGAAACGGGCTCATATATAGTACTCCCTTCGTCCCAAGTGTTTCCATCTAGTTTTATTACTTTTCATGACGGAGATTATGAAAATTGTTTATGTATTTACTTTATTAATTTTAATTGTATTAGGAAATTGATACATTTTTCGAGTAATAGTTGTTTTAAATGAATGAGAATTCAATTAAATTTTATTAAGGTTTAATTGAGGCAATTGATTTTGTTGGGATATGATTTTTATGATAAAATTTTGATTTAAATTCCGAAACCATGAGTGATGATGAATGAATGTTAGTTGTATTGATTTAAAAACTTAACGTTTGTAATATTAGGAAGACACGATTTTGGATATATACTTTCTATGATCCTGACGAAGCGACTCATGAAGTACTCAAACACTGACTCGGGAATCAGCAGAGGAGAGTCACGACCAAGTTCATTTGAAGAACTCTTGACAACCGACTCCATTAGTACTATAATGCTACGACGAATCCAACTACCGACTACTGTGAAGAGTGACTTGTAAATATGAAGAGTCAAACAAGGTTATAGGAACAATCGCTAATCTTAAACTTTCAAGCATACCAAGCTCTATGCACTTTAAAGACCCTTCTACAAATTATGTCTAACCCGAAGTTATAAGTTCCCTGTTTACTCTAAGCCCCCATCTTATTCATGCTTAGATTTGAGAAGGTCCAATCCTTTTAAGGACCCAAACCTAACTCAAGATAGTTGTAGTGTTTGTAATGTTTGAGTAGATTTGAAGTAGAAGTCGTCGATGATGAAAAAGTGTAACGTAACTACAAATAGTTGTGTTATAAGGGAAAACCCCGATTTTATCGGGAAGAGTGAATGCGGGGAGTTAACTTTGAACCACTACAAATCTCGTGCATTTGCTTCGCTTTATTTACTTAATTAGTCACTTTAAAGTACCAAAGTCCAATCACACTTTAAAGACTCTTTGATCAAGCATACACGTAGAGTTTTTCAATGAGAAATGACGTATACTTATCTACACATAATTCATGTTAGCATCTTGTTTTCAAGAAAATAATTTCTTCATATTGTAATTGAAAGTTTCAAAAAATTAATAATCATGAATTTCTAAGTTTAGATTCGAATAAGATCGTGAGAGGGAAAGATGTTTGGATAAAGAGAGTACAAAATGTGGGGTGGTAGTGAGTGAGGGGTCAACTTTCTTTTAGGATTATGAGTTTAATTTTTTTTCATTTATGGAAATATAACATAAATAATGAGACAAGCAATTAGAAAAATAAAATAGAAATAATGAGAGGGAGAAAGTAGTAATTATTAATAATGTAAATTATTTAGTGACATATATAATTGTATGTAAAATAAAAATAAGAACATATAAAACAAGTAAAGTAAAATACTAATACAATTAAAGATAAAAATTATTATAAAATTCATGATTATAAAAATAAGTGAAATGAATAATCAACATTAGTCTTATAAATAATGAGGCAATATGTTAGTTATAACAAACATTAGATTTAAACTTATAAATAAAAGAATACACCTATTAAATATAAGGTTATTTATCTTAGAATATATGAACTTTTGTCAAATTTTTATTTTGCACACGAGATTAAAAATCTGCTTGTAGATACTTGAACTTTCGATTTGTTCCAAATTGCATATTAGTAGAAATGATGGCGGACAAAGCTGATATGACATTTTCCAGCGTGACGTGTCGTCAGCATCGAACCAAACGTTTGAGATTTTTTATTCTTATAAATACACAAACTTTGTAATTATTCTCGTTTTGCACATGAACTTTAAATTTCATTTAAATTTGTACATTAACCTAGAATTTCATCTCAATTCTCAAAGATAGATACAAAACGCTAGGCTTCGCCATTCCTCGCGTTCCCAGATTACATTTTAGATTGTTTTCCCAAATTTTGAGAAATTAATGTTAATGACATAGTCCATAATTATTTTTATGGTTATTTGCCTCTACATAAACAAATTTTTCTCAAATTCAATCTCGACATACTCCACATAAAAATTAATTGGATTCGATTGTTCCCATAACAAAATTTAAATGAAATATGAACTTTATGTACAAATTGAAATTATATTCTAAGTTAATGTCAAATTTAAATGAAATTCAAAGTTCATGTGCAAAACGGAATAATTAAAAAGTTTGTAAATTTACAAGAATAAATCGAGACTTTTGATTCGATTATGACCGGGATCGCCACGTGTGCAGACAAGCACGCTAGAAAGCGTACATGTCGCCTTTGATTTCGCCAGATTTTTAACTAGTGTGCAATTTGAGATAAACCGAAAGTTCATTTATTTACAGGCGAATTTTAAAGTTCATGTGTAAAACGAGAATTGGATAAATATTTATGTATTTTGAAGCAAAAAATCCTTAAATATAATATATTTAATATTAATACATAAATAAATAAAATTTGTTCATGTACAAACTATTTATGATATTTTGAGCATTTTAAAATCTAGTACTACCTTATCTTGTTAAAAGTAACTCATTTTCCTTTTTCGATCATCCATTTGAAAATGACTTATTCTAAAAAAGGTAAAGCACCAAATTTACCAAAAAATAATTAATCTATACAATAAAATACAACTTTCTTTATTTTCGTGTCGGAAATTTTTAAACCACTTTTAGCAAGGCGAAAATAATACTATTTTAATATTAAACAAAATACATAAAATAATCAATAAATTAATTCAGCCTAATCAGGTGGGCAGTAGGTGTTGGCACCGTGTCCATTCTCAAAATTGCCTTGTGTCGAATTTTTGTAATTGTGATATTTATTTATTTACGTATTTGACACGTGGCAGCTCGTATTCTCATCCGCACATGTCCAATACGGCATGTGATGATATTTTAGAGCATCTTATCAATTATACATCAATTATTCTTTTTCAGAAAAACCCATTATTTAAAAATAAAAAGCCGATCATGGCACATAACTTTACAAACATAGTTTGGGCCTTTTATGGTTCATTTTGTAAAATCTCAGTAGGTTAAGCCCATCAACACCTTTTACCCTACACAACATCTATAAAAGGCGCCTCACATCTCCGACCCCAACCTAGATAACTTTTCTGCAGATCTGCAAATTGCTTTTTTCATATTCTCAATCTTTAGGATGGGAGTCGTGGGCAAGACTAATTTCCCTATTTGCTAAACTAATTGCTATGCAATTTTAGTTGAAGTTAGTCTTACCTATGCCTCCCATTCCCATGGGTTGAGTTTATGTCGACATCGGATCTTTCGTTCCTTGTTTATTTTGCAGGGTTCTCGGTGAAGGGTTTTGTAATTTTTGTTTCCCGATGTGATTATCTTCTTCTGTTTTAAGATCTCTCCATCTTTGATTCGAGAATTTTAATAAAGCTGATACATGTACATCAACTAAAATTATAGCCACTCGCAGAGGTATCGAATAATGCAAGAATTTGATTTGATTTTCATATTTATCCATGTTTTCATGTTTATTCGATTATTTAAATCTGAAGCTCGATTGAGTAGACGTATTTATATTTACCCAACGGAAGTGAATCATTTGCTTCTCTAATTTTTTTTGAGATGACTTCAAATATAAACGCAAAAATAAAAATTAAAAAAAAAAATATATATATATATATATCTTCTTATTTACACCCAGAAGTACTCGATTATTGGTGAAAAATCAATGTACTTTTAATATATCTTGTTAGTTTTTAAATTTGAAAATAACTATTTAAGGAGAATAATATTTTGAGAATTATTTTTGAGAGAGTAATATTTGGGGGATTTATCTTTTTAAAAATAATATTCTGGAAATTAGTTGAGTTGGCATTGGAGAGTTGGTATTCCTCATTTGTTTTTGTACTAGCAAATGCAGTTTTGCTAATTTACCATAATTTGAGGCATTACATTCAAAAATCTTGTTTATTGGTTTTGTGCACACCACAATTAAGTTTATACATTGATTTATCATGTTTCAATTTTGATTTCTTATGCTTCAGTGCTATTTTACAGTATTATTTATGATAGTCATCATGTATGCTAATAGATTTTGGTAGTTGGCATTAGAGAGTTGATGGCTTCTACATTTGTTTTTGTAACATTTTAATTTACCATAATTTGATGCATCACATTCAACATTTTTTGTGTATCGGTCTCATACACATGATACACCACTATCAAATATACTACTATTAATTAAGGTCTGGATCACGTATCCCAAATTACACAGTCCCGATTATGTCCCAGTGTAAAACGTGGTCGTTTAACTCCATAACTATTTTTTAAGATTATTTTCTCATTTAATTTTTGGTGTTTGACTCGTCTCCTCAACCTTTCTCCCAAACTAGCCAATCGACCAACATTTTCAATTTTCCCAAAACCCAAAAACAGATAAAAGTATAATTTCGTAAATCTATAAATTTGTTGTACCATTGTCATGGATGCCCGCCTTCTTTAACTCTGAATCTTGACAAATTGTCTAAGGAATTTAATCTGATTGTCTACACCGAGAGGATGAATTCCATCCCACTAGATGTGCCCAATTTTCTCAAGCAATTTAAAATATTGGTTGAGGGATAGGGTTGCAGTCTTGCAGATTAATATTCCATCGAAATCCTTGTAAATTAAAATTTTCCATGCACAATTTGTCTCAAGATTTCGAATCAAATGAAGCGCCATGAAAAAAAAAACAATGAAGAGAAAAACTATCAACAATCCAAGAACAACATTGGTGAGAGTGGTACTTTCACAAGTTGAGTTCGTGTTGAAGAATCTATTTACAATATTTATGCATCGACATAGGCAATTACTTTTTGAATGCCTCGTTCTTCCTTGTGTTCATAAACAAAAAAATATTTCTACAAATGTTGTGAAATCCTAAATCATGCTGAAAAATTGAATTAATTGTGAATATTAACTCTATTAAAGTGCAAAAATATATCTAAGCAACCGTGTAATTATGCAGTCATTAAACATTAAACATGTAGTAGAATTTATTTATTATGCATAATTCAAAATTTGCAAAATTTCGTCTTGAATAATCGCTAAGTATTCTAGAGCTTTAGTTCGTTGAATACTTGAGTTCCCGTATGTGGTCGCTTGTATGATCGTGCAGTGCGACTTGACCACGACCTTCCCTCTATTTATAGATGTGAGTTGTGAATAGATCCGTTGGAGACGAACTGTCCACGTGTCACTCTACATAGGTAGCAAATGACTTCTTTTTGAATTTTGTAGAGTCCTTTTTCTTTGCGGGAAAGTGGTTGACTTGCAGCTTTATGTCGGAGACTTTGCCAGCTCGCTGCTTGTTATTGATCGAGGTACAAAAGGTGGTTGAGACTTGTTCAGACTTCAAGGATGATACTGAAGCTGACCTTTCTCAGATGTACAACCTCAGACAACTCTACTGAAATGACTTTGAAGTCCACTGTCAGTTAAAGCAACTGACAGACCGTTGCTGAGTCTGACCGAAAGGTTCAGTATGTTGCTCCTGGTGAGTCCAACACTACTCTGAGTTTAGTAAACTGTTTCTGCTGAGTCCAGTTCTACTGACTCCCAAACACCTTTCAGTATGTTGCTTCTGCTGAGTCAAGCCATACTGAATCTTCACTCCATGGCATTATGGCAGATAGTCTACTGTGGGACAACAAACGAAACTTCTGAGCCGGACCATGCTGAAGGCAAGTCTACTGAGTCTGAAACACTCAAAGACAAATGTGTTAACATTTACAAAGGAATGGTTTACGAATCAGAATAGGGTTTTGGGATCAACCAAATCAACTTAATCAACTGTTGAATCATCTCCCAACATGCCTATCTTAGTAAGCTGTTAACCTGTGCTTAATTCTTTCAGTTGTTATTAACTGAGTTTTTGGGTTAGTAGTTTAGTACTTAGTGGTTTTGACATCATCAATTAGGGGGAAATGTAGGGATATGAGTCAGTGGTCAAGTAGACCATTGCTAGGGGGTACATAGAACTTGACTTAGTAGATGTGTAAGGATATGAGTCAGTAGTTTATGTGAGCTATAGGGACGCTATTGTAATATAGTTTTAAAGGGAAATTGTAGGGATACTGGATTACATTGTTATAGAATTGAAGATCCTAAAACCCCGTCCTGGCCCCCGTTTGTATTTGAACCGTTATGATGTAATAGGCTAGACTTGCTTTGATTGCTATAGATTATTTTTGTCTAAGTCCTGCAAGGAGTATATTGTTGGACTGAACTTCAGTAGAGATGTTAAAGTTCCAGAACCCCAAGTCATCGGTTCAGTAGAGCTCAGTAGTCTTCGGAGTCAATAGCTGACAACACTCAGCAGAAGATCCTCTTTAGCAGACTTTGGAAGAAGACTCAGTACGATCATCCTTGATCTACTGATTGAGTGAAGAGCTCCGATTGTCTTCAAGTCAGAAGATGACTACGTTCAGCAGAAGATCCTTATCAGCTGACTCAGATGAAGACTCAGTATGATCAGCCTTGATCTACTAATAGGCTGCAACTCAGTTGCAGACCGTACGAGGAAAAAGACTGCCTGATCCTTATTAGTCGAATGTCAGCAGAGAATACCTAGTATTCGAGGTTCAGAGAGTCAACTCAGGTAGAAGACTGATGTCTAACAAGTCTCACCTACCGCAAGACCTCGACCAATGAGAACCAAGCAAAGCTTACCTGCTCTGACACAAAAGCTGCTCTCATGCACAGAACGCCAACCACTCTGCGGCGACATTTCGAAAATATATGACCGTTTTCCTTGGAGTTGTGACGCATGGCATCGTTCTCTCCAACAGATCTATGCCTGGGTCACAACTATAAATAGAGAATAGTCTTCAAGCACAACGAACGAGACAACAAGGGAACACAAGCTTTCAAACAAACAAATCTCTAGCGAATTCAAAGCCAAATCCAGCGAAAAACTTGCTTATTGAATATCTTTAGTTCTTCTCTCTAGAGATTATTTAGTTCCCCTTCTCTATCTAATCATTCATTGTAATATCTTAAGCTTAGAACCTTTGAAGGAGTTCACTTTTAGTGAATTGTTCTTATTGTAAAAACTCCTTCATAGTTGGAGATGTAACGCCCCAAAATTTTCAATATAAAATGCATTGCATATCTATTCATGCATGTTATCAAGTGTTTTAGTTCTGTAAGTTGCGCCCTAGAAATTTAAATGAAAATTATATCATTTATCTTATTTATCGTTAAATCATTTTTGTTATGTAAATTTATGTTGAATTTCGAATGTGTTTATATCATATTATAATAATATTGTTTATTTATTTAGGAATCATGTTAGAATTATGAGGCTAGAATAATTTTAATTTATTTCGGATTTCCTAAACCTACTAGGAATCATGAAAGGATATAATATTTTATATTGTATTAAGTTATTTTGAGATAATTTAAAATTATATTTTGTGAATAAAATAGATAAAAAAAAATCTAGTTGTATTTATCCATATCCTAATTTATCTATGATTGAATCTCTTATATGGTAAGTGATACACTAAATTATATAAGTATGAAAATAAATATGGATAAAATATATTTGATACCTTATATGATTAGGGATCTTTAGATAATTATTTCTAGGCTTATAAATACCCCTAGTCCCTCATAATATAACATCCCATAAAATTTTCGAAAATCTGTCAGCATATCTGCAAACTATTTCAAGAATTATTTAAACATCTTCCCATCGTCATATCATTGTGAAAATTTAGGATCGTCTTCCTAGGTATGTATGTTATACTATATTAGTTTTGTAGAATTGTTCAAGCATGCTACGTATTTGTTTAAAATTGTTATTCGTAACCTGCCAGTTTTTGACAGCATGTTCTTGAGCTTGAAAGGAAAATCATTTTTCATGTTTTCTTTACATTGTTTTCGACCAGGTTGAATTTTAATGGGATATAAAAAATGTTATGTCATTCATGTTAAAACTATAGAATTTTTAGGATACGTTTACTATTTATTTGTTAATTTGTTTCTTTGTGTGCCAGATTCTTTTGTCAATGTATATATATATTCAAAAATAAAAGTTTTCAGGTTACTATTAAATGAATAATTGATCATGATAAATTTTATTATGATGAAATAGGTAATATGTTGTTCATGTTGGAGGTCTATAATTTTTAGGACAAAACTTTTACGATTTCATTAATTTATTCCATGAATTGTCGAATTACTAAATGCACGAATGAATTGTCAATAGAAGTAAGATTATGTTTAATGAATAGATTATCTATAATACAGATTATTTGATTATTCTGAACTATGTCCATTTATGAGTTATATGAATTATTGATGCATACATAACATTCTTTGCACAAGTCATTAAGATAACTTTTCATGTTAGGATTGGCGCGCAGGATTTAATCATTTGATATCCATAGTTTTTCATTCAAAATCAAGGTTAAGGTGGGGAAGTATTCTTACACTACATTTATATTATATTTTATGCTCAATATTTATGAGTTAATGTCAGGCATGATAAGGAAGGATCGAAGTTGATCCGCGATCGAAGTTGATCGGTACAAAGGTTTATGATCGAAGTTGATCGGGATCGAAGTTGATCGGGGTCGAAGTTGATCCGCAATCGAAGTTGATCGGTACACATGTTTATGGTCGAAGTTGACCGGGATCGAAGTTGATCCATTTTAAATGTTAGGGTCGAAGTTGATTCGGTGGTCTGTGTGACTACGTAATTCTTAATGTTCTAATTTTCAATAATATATTGATATATTATATAGTTTGGATAAGTGTATTCCCCACTGAGTAGTCATACTCATCCCTATTATTATAATATTTTTTAGGAAATGGTTCGGCCGATGCGTAGAGGTGTTGGTGGTGATGGTCACACGAAGAAGGATTTATGAACTTATTATTGTATTAAACTATTTTTATCATGAACTGTGCATTTCTTTTATATTTTATTTTCGAGAACTAGTAGTCGTAATTATTTTTATTTAAGACTTCCGCTGAGTATGAAAATAACATAAGTTTTGCAATGGTTCTATTGAATGAAAATGTTTGAAAGAGTTGAAATGTGTATGTTAAGTATGAAGTAGCGTCCATACTTAAGTTATGAAAATTAGGGCGTTATAGGAGATCATCCCCTCAAACTTCGGTTTGATTTGTAAAGTCGCTAAAGACTATAACTTAGAAGGTTTTGTCCAGTGCACAGAAACCTTGCTAAGGTTTGCTTCGATAAATCAACAAGACCTCTTGTTCAGCAGAACCGTGAATGTAGGATCTTGCGTATCCAAACCACGTTAAAAATTGCATGTGTTATCTACTGTTTTATTGCATATGTGTTCAAACTGTTTACAAAATCATACTTTCAATAAAACTGACTTGAAAAGTGCACCAACCAAAACTGTTTTGGTTTGCATAAAACGTTTTCAAAGAGGCGAAGTTAAACCGGGCCCCACACTTATCCGCATAATATTCTGCGACTAAACTTCTCAATACTGACCTCAGTCAGTAGAAGGAACTCAGCTGCTAAATCACTCTGTCCCGCGATCAGAAGGCTTTTTTTTGGCACTGAATACGTTCAGTAGAAAAACTCAGTATTTAGCCGACCTTCGCGTTTGAGGAAAAACTTGCAATCAGATGTATTCACCCCCCTCCCCCTACACCTGATACTCGTCTCCGGACCAACATCAATGTTTGCATAAAATCATGTTTGAGAATTTCCTAAGCAGTAACAACATGGATATGAAAAGCAAATTATGTTAAAAGAGCCAAAACTATCATGGTCTGCTTTAAGTAGGGAGACAAAAATAATGAAGTTGATAGTGGAGTCTACCTTATGAGACATGTTGGGAGATGATTCAGTCTTCTCACAATCATTGAGAACTAACTCAGTAGCCTTGTGCTCTGAAGACTTACTAAAGATTTAAAGATCCCAAAACCCTATCTTGACTGATGAACCATTCAGTTGTAACCTGTTTTATTCTGTCTATGAGGTTTCAGACTAAGTAGACACTCTGCATCTGGTTCAGGCGCTCAATAGATTACCTGCCTCAGTACTAGAAGTAGAAGACTCGTAATCTTGGACTCGGCAGGGCGGATATGCGAAAGGAGTCGGTGGGCCCGAACTCGCGGGAGTAGTTCACCGAACTCGGAGCCGATCTTCGTAGAGCCGACTCGCGAGGAGCATGCTGCGAATAAGAGATCGAACTCAACAATGGTCGGACGAGCTTCCTGATCGTCAAATTCTCTAAAAGTCAAATCTGCAGAGTCAGTGCGAGGAAGAGAGAAGTCAGCTTCAGATCTCCTTGAAGTCTGTTGTGTCTCAACCACTTTCCTGTACCTCGACCAATGACAAGCAGCCACCTGTCCTATATCTGTTAAAGCTGCAAGTTAACAACTTTCCAGAAATGGAGGGAAAGGACACTGCAACCATACTTCGAAAGAGCCGTTAGCTACCCAAAAGAGTGATACAAAGGATCGTCGTCTCCAACGGATCTATCATAATCTCTGCTCTATAAATAGAGGGATAAAATCAAATTGAAGCTCACGAGACAAACGAGCATACACGAGAACACAAACGAACTCAGAGCATTCAAAGAGCAACTGATAGATGCCCTAAGTCTTCCACAAGTAGTTCGAAGAAACAATCTCCGGCGAAAGACTACATATCTGCTCATAGGGAACCAAGCTGAATTAGAATTATACAGCCTCTAGTATCCAAGCGACTGAACACGTACCCAAAGTTATACTTAGCCGTTCTTCGCTCTAGAAGCCACATTCTTGTTCCCTATCCCTCTAACCTAAGCTCAGCTGTTCATATCTATAGCTTAGACGAAGGAGTTCATAGTCAAACTGATCCTTATTGTAAAGGACTCCTTTAATGTTGGAGAGTTTTTCAAACACTTAGTTTGATACCCTGTAAACTGAAGTATAAATCTCAAGACCAGTGTTTGTCCAGTGTACAAACCGACTGAGACTATCTCAGTATAATACATAGCTTCCTGATCTTTCGGGACAGTAGACGTAGGATTGTTGGATCCGAACCACTTTAAAAATCGCCTGTGTTCTGTGTTCTTTATTTACTGTTGCATTGATTTACTGTGCATACTGAAAATATCTTTAAAATCATTCAACTGAGTTTCAGCAAGCTTAATCGACAACACTAATATAATGAAACAGTTTTGATAAAAAGTTTTCCTAACTCAACTGAATTTGGGCCTACATATTTCCGCACTACTGAACTTTATCTGAACGGTACTGAATTCTGACTCTAGTAAGCTATCAGGCCTCAGTAAAGTCAGTCACTCTGCCACGCGATTCAGAACAACTTATCTAGTCTGCTGAATTCGTTCAGTACGACACTCTCCTGAAAAGGACTGTTCGCGTTTTAATTTGAGAAATCGGTTTTCAGGTGTATTCACCCCCCCTCTACACCTGAACGTTACTCTTGGGACCAACAATTGGTATCAGAGCAGGAGTTCTCTAAGACTCTTGGTATTATGAAACTGGTCTACTTGAACGGATCCGGAAAACGTTTTCACTGCATATCATTCTTCATTCATATTATTATCTATCATGTCTAATATGTCAGGAATCAGAAGGGTACCCATGTTCTCAGTTGAGAACTATGGTGTATGGCGGGTCAGAATGGAGGCACATCTGACCTCTCTCCACGACAGCATGACAGAGGTTCTAGAGGACGGACCTATCGTTCCAATGGTCGATAGCGTCGTAGCTTAAGATCAAGCACAAGGAGGAGGTATAGTGACTGGCAAGAAGATTCCCAAAGACAGAAGTCTCTTCACCCTTGAGGAGAAGAAGCTTCACAACTTAGACCGCGTCGCCAGAAACGCCATACTAACCACTCTGAGCGATTCTTATCTCGGAAGAGTTCAGGACTGCAAGTCCGCAAAAGAACTCTAGGATGCTCTAGTGCTACTGAGTCGGGGGACTCAGAAGATCAAAGCGAACAAACTCGCGTTGGAACTTCAGAAGCTGGAAAGACTGTCTCTCATGCCTGGTGACTCCATTGAAGATCTCAACGTCAGATTCACGGATCTGATGAACTCTATCAACGGGCTGGGAAAGACATTCTCCAACCGAGAGATGAATCTCAAAATTTTGAGGGCATTGCCTAACGGTCACTGGACTCCCTTGCTACTTTATTACGTCATTCTGATTTAGATATTGTTACTCCTGACCATATCTTTTCAGAACTTAAAGCGGAGGAGTTCGAGTTTGGCTTACCTCAAAGGAAGCAGTGAGCTGAAGCTGACACCCAAGTCGACCATGCCTTTAAAGCATCGGTCGGCCTGACGGCTCCGGCGTCTAGCAAGGCTGAACCTTCACTCACTGACATACAAGAAGGAAATCTACCCAAGAAGTACGCACTGCTTGCCGTGAAGTATCAGAAGGAGAAGGAGAGGCGCATAAAGCTCTCGAGAGTTGTCAGAGACTCTAAGGGTAAGACTGAATATACACCCAAGCGCACTCCTGACTCGCATACTTCTGAATGCCGAAAACTGGAAGACTCAGCTCAGTCGAAAGACAGCGAAAGCAAAGAAGAAAGAGTCACAACCTGCTATAACTGCAAGAAGCCAGGACACTATCGGTATGATCGTCCCGAGCTCGATGCTCGCCGAAAGAGCAAAGACACAAAGCAAGAAGGGAGAAGTTCATCAAGAAGCGACAACATATATTGCCGGTGAACTCTCAGATGACTCAGATGAAGTCGACTCGTTCATGGATTCATCAGATGATGAAACAACTTTCATGGCCATAGAGCTTGAAGCTGAAGAAAACGCTGAAAAATGTCTCATGGCAGGAGAAGAGGATGAGGTAAACTCTCATGCACCATTTAATTCCTCTTCACACTGCACACAAGACACTATTTCAGGTGCAGATGAGAATCTGGACGTCGCGATTGCATAAGAAGAACTACTCGACGAGCAGATTCAGATGAGTCTGCAGCTCTGTAAGACTCTTCAGGAGTTGGATACCCTGAAAGTGGAGAATCAAAAACTTTCTCAGGAGAGTCAGGTTGCTACTGAGTCAGAAGGACTTGTGTTGAGACTCAGGGAGGAGATAAACTCTCTGATGGCCAAGTCTCAGCATCAAGAAGATCAGATCTCAGTACTGACCGATGACTTGACTCAGAAAGATACTAAACTGAGTCTACTAAAGTAAGAGTTATCAGGACTTCAGACTGAGCATGAGCTGCGGAAGAAAAGCGATGATGTTTGGAGAAACCTGGTGACAGAGCGGTACATGGGCGCTGAAAAGAAGCTTGAAGCTATGCTAGCAAGCAACAAGCCCAAGCATTGTAAGGAGGGACTTGGATTCAGCCATGGAGCCTCCTCATCCGCCCCCGTACGCTCAGAAAACCGGCTAGTTGATAGGTTTGTTCAAGGGAGACCATCAATGCAGAAATACTGAACCCCCTAGCCAAGAACAAACAGAAGATGAAGGCACCTCATCCCAGTTATCAGCATTCTGACAAGAAGATCGGCACCAGATCACCCCAGTTCAGTCAAGGGGAACCACCAAAGCAAAATGGGCTGATCAGTATGGACCTCCACAGCTGAGTCATCTAGCTCAGTATGGGTCATATTACTATGATCCTATAGTCAGGAGAGGATCCAAAAGTCAGAAGAAGAAGAAGAAAGCCGCACAGAAGGCAAAGGTCAGCAGTCCACCCACACAGAAGATCAGGACTCCTGAACCTTAAAAGCCTCAGAAGTCAGCATCGACCAGTCCAATGGTCAAATATGTTGACAAAAGTAGAAAGAAACTGTCTGAGACCACCAGGGTCGTAAGACAGATTTGGGTTTCCAAAACTAACATCTAAGGACCCAAAATAAATAATAAAGGGTACCTAAATATAATTCTGTTTTGCAGGTGCACAAGGACCCTTGGTATGTGGACAACGGATGCTCAAGACATATGACATACCAAAAGGACCTACTGAGGAATTATACTACTGAAGAAGGACCCTGAATCGAGTTTGGAGACAACGCAAAAGGCTATACCAGAGACTATGGAACACTCAGCATTGGAACAACAACAGTTTCAAGAGTATCATATGTTGAAGGACTTCAGCATAATCTTCTCTCTGTTAGTCAATTTTGTGATAACTCGAATAGAGTGATTTTGTGACGCTGGGTTTATGTGATGTCATTGATAAATCTACGGGAAAAAACGGTGTTGTCGGGTTCGCGCAAAAAGAACATCTATGTAGGCCGATCGGAACTCAGCTGAACCTCGAAGCTTGTTTGTTGGCGAAGATTGACAACATAACGGGATGGCTCTCACGCACGAAGACTCGATCATCTCAACTTCAAGACGCTCAACAAATTAGCTAGAAACACTCTAGCAAGAGGACCGCCGAATGAAGTATTCGAAGCAAAGACACTCGATGTGAAGCATGTCGAAGGGAAAGCAAACAAGGAATCAAAATCCGCCTGTTCCATCTCCTTCCACTGATGGAATCCTTCAGCTGCTACATATGGATTTGTTCGGTCCAGTCTCTCCGGTGATGATCAGAGGCAAGAAGTATGCTTTAGTGGTCATTGATGACTACTCGCGCTACACATGGGTCATATTTATTGCCAACAAGTCTGACGTCAAAACAGAGTTACCAAGGCTTCTGAAAAGGCTCAGTGTCGAGAAGAACACCAAGATCATCAAGATACGTTCAGACAGAGGAACTGAGTTCCTGAATTTTATGGTGGAGGAGTTCTGCAAAGCAGAAGGTATAGAGCATGAGACGTCTGCCGCACGCACACCTCAACAAAATGGGGTTGCTGAAAGGAAGAATCGAACACTCAAAGAAGCAGCAAGAACCCTGCTCGCAGACTCAGGACTCCCAACCAAATTCTGGGCAGAAGCTACTGATACTGCATGTTACACTCAGAATAGATCTCTACTGACAAAGCAGCATAAGAAGACACCATATGAATTATGGAACGGCAGGAAGCCTTCTTTATCTTATTTCCATATTTTTGGGTGTTCTTGCTTTATCCACAATAATGGGAAAGATCAGCTGAAGACTTTTGATAGCAAGTCAGATCAGGGAGTGTTCTTAGGATACTCCCGGGTCAGCAAAGCTTTCAGAGTCTTTAACTATCGGACCCTTTGCGTGGAGGAAATCCCTCATGTTGTTTTTAATGAGTTTGCTACAGAAGATAGGAGCAGAAACTCTAAACCTGAATCTGAGGACATCAGTAAACAGCTACAGGATCTGAGCTTAAAAGATAAAGTTGAAAAGATCCAGCTATGTTGGGATGATGATTCGAGATGAAGAAACGAAGACAAGTCTATGAATCTCGGCCCAGCGAAGTAGGCGAAGCAGTTGACTCTGCTGAACAGAGTCAATCCCAGGTAACTCAGATCGAGGAAGAAACCCAAGTGGTGACTGAGACCTCTACTGAGGATAATAATTCAGGGGGAACTAATGATTGTTGGATATGAGTCAGTAGATGATACTCAGCTGTTCGTGGTTAAAAGAAAATTGGGGTAAATCATAGTAGTACTATGGAATTGAAGATCCCAAAACCGAGCTGATATCAGTAGTTTAGTGTGTCGTTAGGATTAGCTGATGTATAGGTTAGACTTGTTGTAATCGTTTTTATATTTTGTCTAAGTCTCGTACGGGGTAATTGTTGAACCGATCTTCCGCCGAAGATACTTTTCGAGAACCCCACGTCATCGGTGTAATCGCTTGCGTTCTTGATCATCACCGAGTAGACCTCGGTAAGCCAACCCAAGGTGATAAGTCATCGGCAGAAGAACTCATGCAAGCCCGGTACCTTCGCGATCGCCACCGACTTACTCGAGGTTACATTCCTTGTCGGCCGACTCGGTCGAAGAAGACGAGAGACTTAGCGATCTGTATCAGATCCGACGTAGTGACCCGGCTACTTAAGTCTTTTCGAAAGTTCGGCGAGAAGATCATACGAGGTTGTTTGAACGGTCAACTCGACATTCTCACCAACCACAAACCTCGACCAATGAGAAGCCGACAACGCCTTACACGCTCCAAATAATAAAGCTGCTCTCATCTACGTGAATTAACGCCGCCCGCTGCAACAAGTTCGAATTAATGGCCGTTTTCTTTGGAAGCTTGTGACACGTGGCATCGTCGTCTCCAACGGACATATGCCATAGCTCACCGCTATAAATAGAGAAGATTTCGAAGCTCCAAAAAAAAAGAGGAGAAGCACGAAATTAAAAAGGGAAATTGCTCAAGCTCTCAAACACTCTAGCAAACTCATCAGAACATCCAGTGAAGAATCTGCATTTATTAGAATATTTTGTGATTCTTCTCTCTAGAGTCTTTAGATCCCTTTCTTCTCTACCTAAGCTCATTGTCAGATTTATAGCTTAGTTTCGAAGGAGTTCATTTTTTAGTGAACTGTTCTTATTGTAAGAACTCCTTCATTAGTTGGAGAACTGTTTCGCTCCCTTTCGAACTTAGGTTTGAATTGTAAAGTCGCTAAGGACTATAACTTAGAAGGATACGTCCCGTGCGCGGATTTCCTTGCCGAGACTTGCTCAGACTAATCAACAAGTTATCATGCTCTGTTCAGGATCGTGGACGTAGGATCTTGCGTATCCGAACCACGTTAAACTGCTTGTGTTCTCTACTGTTTTAGTGCATACAAACCTTTGAAAATCATAAGTTTGCATAAAACGTATTTCTAAAGTCGCACAGCCAAAATAATTTAATATGTGAAAACACGTTTTCAAAAAGAGACAAACTTCGGGCCCCACACTTATCCGCACACTTAAGTCTCCGACTGAGTTTCGAAGTACTGACAAAAGTCAGTAGGAGAGCTCAGTAGCTGACTCACTCTGTCCCATGATCGAAGGTTTATTTGGCACTGTTCATCAGTTGCAACCAACAGCTTCAGCTGACCTTCACCGAGAAAAAGAAACAGTACTCAGGTGTATTCACTCCCCCCTCTACACCTGATATTTGTCTCCGGACCAACAATTGGTATCAGAGCGCACGGTGTTCTACTAATCATCTGTTCTGTATTACTGGTCTTCTCGAACAGATCCTGAAAACATTTTCTCTGCACAAGCATCTCTTCTTTCATCCTTATACTCGTACACATAATGTCCGACATGTCAAGTATCAGGATGGTGCCGATGTTCTCGATAGAGAACTTCACAGTATGGCGTGTAATTATGGAGGCACACCTTACTTCGCTGCATGATAGCATGACTGACGTACTGGAGACCGGACCCATCATTCCAATGATAGACATCGTTCAGTTCGCTGAAGTGGAAGGTGAAGGTGCTCGTATCGGTCCGAAGATTCCCAAGGACAAATCAACCTTCACGCCTGAAGAGAAAAAGCTGCATAACCTCGACCGAGTCGCACAAAATGCTATACTGACAACGCTCAGTGACTCACACCTCGGGAGGGTGCAGGACTGCAAAACGGCGAAAGAACTTTGGGATGCCCTGGCTGTACTAAGCCAAGGAACTCCTCAGATCAAAGAAAACAAGCTCGAATTAGAGCTTCAAAAGTTCGAAGCCTTTGCGATGGAGCCCAGTGAAACCATTGACGAGCTGAGCGTCAGATTTACGAATCAAGTCAATGTGATAAACGGGCTGGGAAAAGTGTTCTCAAACAAAGAGATGAACACAAAGATCATAAGAGCGCTACCTCGACAGAAGTGGCTTCCTTTTGCTACTTATTTACGTCGCTCTGATCTTAATACTCTAACTCCTGATGTTATATTTTTAGAATTAAAGACGGAGGAATTTGAGTATAGTCTACCTCAAAAGTGCTCCAGTGCTCCGGCGCTCCAACGACACACGCTTCGATCATGCCTTCAAGCGCAACTTTCGAGAAAGCGGAGGCAAAAATATTTCTTCCGAAGCAAGGCGAGAGGCTGCTGCCAGATACAAAGACCTCCGAAATACACGCTCGACCAACTCGCACCGATGGCTCTCAAATACCAAAGAGAAAAGGAGAGAGTCGAAAGTCGAAGAAATACCACGTAGATTCTCCCTCGAGTAAGAAAGATTATCGGAGAAGGGAAGAGTCTAATCCTTCTACCGAATGCGGGAAAACGTGAACCTCGCTGCTAGTCCATCAAAAAGACTCAGTGGAAAAAGCGACGCAGAAGCATCAACATGCTACAACTACAAGAAGGAGGGACACTATCGGTCGACCGTCCCGAACTCTCAGCGCTCAAAGAGCGAACGGCGGCCGAAGAGACAAATTTGCCCGGAGGAGGCGAGCCTATATAGCCGGAGAGATATCCGACAACTCAATTGAAGAGGATACATTCATGTACTCTTCGAGGACGAAGCCGCATTCGTAGGCGTTGAAGTCGGAGAGACGGTTCTCGAAGAATCAACAACACCGTCCGATGGCCGAGAAGAGGCCCGGGTAAATTATAAACTTAATATAACCTCCTCTTCACACAACACACACGATACTTGCTCGGTCTCGAATGATCCTCCGGACGTAGTACAAGCGTATGACGACCTGCTAGAGGAACAAATTCAGTGAGCGAGAGTTCAGCCAGAACCATCCAGGGAACTTGAACAGTAAAGGGCCGAGAATCAGAGACTTTCTTCTGATTGTCAGGTCTCTACTGAGTCAGTGGATCTAGTTGCGAGACTCAAGGAAGAGATAGAATCTCAGCTTCAAGAGACTCAGATCTCAGTCCTGACCAAGGATAATTCGGAGAAAAAGACTGAAATAGCCCAACTCAGTCAGAAACTCTCAGACGTACAGAAGGACTATGATTCTCTCAGGAGAAGTGATGAGGTCTGGAGAGGACTGATGATTGAACAATACCTAGGAGCTAAGGAGAAGCTCGAAAGCATGCTCAGAGCACAACGGCCAACTGCTGTGAAAGAAGGCCTTGGCTATACCCACGAAGCTTCTACCTCCAAAAGCTCGGCAACGTTGGCTGATAGGTTCGTCAAAGGAAAGGTGCAAGCTGCGACACCACACCTCAGGCGAAGAACAAACAAAAGTAATCGCACCTCAGCAGAGCAAAGCAACAAACAAGCGACCAAAGGCTCCACCCGGGACACCGAGATCAAACTCGTGGGGAACCAAGAAGGTCGGATGGGCGTAATCAGCATACAAGGAGCCATCAGTATGAGCACCCGGCTCGGTACGGCTCGTACTATTATGAGCCCGTGGGTCGGGAGAAGTGCAAAGACTCGAGAAGAAGAAAGCGCCCGAACCCCAAAATCATCGGCGAAAGTCGAGTATCTCCAAGTCCTGGTGGAGAAGAAAGCCATCAAGGTTCGGAAGAAGAAGTCTCGAGACTTTTAAGGTCCCGAGACAGATTTGGGTTCCGAAATCACCCACTAACTAGTAAGGACTCAACCGAACCAAAGGGTACCTAAAGATGCTTCGTTTTTGCAGGTGCATAAGGACCCATGGATAGTGGGCGGTACACTCTCAAGACACATGACATATCAAAAGAGCCTGTGACCAACTATGTACAAGAAGATGGTCCCGAATGAGTTTGGTGATAATTCAAAAGGCTACACAAGGGGATACGGAACGCCGAACATTGGGACCGCCTCGGTTCAAGAGTAACATATGTTGAAGGACTTCAACATAATCTCCTTTCTGTCGATCAATTACGTGATAATCTTAACGAGTTATCTTTGACGCCGGTTTCGTGATGTTGTTGATAAATCTACGGGGAAAACAAGTGTTATCGGGATCGCGGAGGAAGAACATCTATGTTGCAAACAGGAAAACCACGCAACACGAGGCTTGCTTACTCGCGCGGACAAAATCCGGTGACAAGTCGGGATGGCTATGGCACAAAAGCTCGACCACTCGAACTTCAAGACCATGAACAAGCTAGCCAAGAACTCCAAAGTCGAGGACTGCCCAACGAATCGTTCGTTAAAGACGAAATTGTGAAGCATGCCTCGAAGGGAAAGCAAACAAAGAATAGCAATCCACCTATTCCGTCACCTTCCACCGATGGAATCCTTCAATCTTGCACATGGACCTATTCGGGCCGTCTCTCCGATGACTATAAGAGGCAAGAAGTATGCCCTCGTCGTTATTGACGACTACTCGAGATATACTTGGGTCATCTTCATCGCCAATAAATCCGATGTTCAAAGCCGAGTTGCCCAATCTGCTGAAGAAGCTCAGTGTGGAAAAGGACATCAAGATTTAAAGAATTCGCTCGGACGGAGGAACGAGTTTCTAAACTCGTAGTTAAGACATCTTTGCGATAAAGAGGGAATTAAGCACGAGACATCAGGCTGCACGCACCCCTCGGCCAGAACGGACTTGCTGAACGAAAGAACGAACACTCAAAGAAGCGAAGCAAGAACGCTCCTCGCAGATTCTCGGACTACCCCCGGTTACGGGCCGATGCTACCGACACCGCCCTGCTACACTCGAATCGCTCACTACTCACTCAAGAACACATGAAGACACCATATGAATTATGGAAAGGGAGAATTCCTTCTATTTCTCATTTTCATATTTTCGGTACATCCTTGCTTTATCCACAATAACGGGAAAGATCACTGAAGGTCTTTGATAGCAAATCTGATCAAGGAGTTTTCTCGGGATACTCGGAGTTAGTAAAGCCTTCGAGTCTTTAACTATTGGACTCTTTGTGTGGAGGAAAGCCCTCATGTTGTTTTTGATGAATTTGCTGCCGAGAACGGGGAAAGAAACAGAGTCAAATACAGATGATGTCAGTAGCAAGCTATAGGATCTCGGACTTATTGATAAAGCTGAAAAGATCCAGCATTGTTGGGATGATGAGTCAGACGATGAACAAACTCAGACTCAACCAACAGTCGACGTAGCTGACCTAGTTGATTCTCCCGAACAAAATCAACAACGAGGTAACATCGGTCGATGAGGAAGCCCCAAGTGTAATCGAGACCTCTACCGAGAATATAAACTCGGGGGGAACGATTAATGTTCCCGAGCTAAATGCCCCTGAACCTGGAAACTCAGTAGATCCTAACCTTCTTACTGAAATATTGCAATCTTAGAACAGTACTACTGAAATGCCTAACACTCCTACTGATTCTATAGAAGTTGTATCAGACGAAGAAGCCAGACTCAGACGATCATGGCTAGATGCTCATTCTTCAGATCTTATCATTGGAGATCCATCAGCAACGATAAGAACAAGATCTAGATTTAATCAAGGCGAAAGCTCACTATATTCTTGTTTCTTGTCTACGTAAGAACCTCGGTCGATAGAGGACGCACTTAATGATGCTTGACTGGATCATCGCCATGCAAGTAGAGCTGAACCAGTTCGTTCGAAACGAAGTTTGGGAGCTTGTAGACAGACCTAGACATCAGCATGTCATTGGTACTAAGTGGGTCTTCAAAAACAAGCGAGATGAAAAAAAAGTCATTGTCAGAAATAAAGCACGACTAGTTGCAAAGGGATATAGTCAGGTGGAAGGAATTGATTTTGATGAAACATTCGCTCCGGGCCGCTAGATTGGAAGCCATTCGTCTATTCCTAGCTTATGCAACACATCAAGGCTTCAAAGTCTATCGAGATGGATGTAAAGTCAGCTTTTCCGAACGGCGTCATCGAAGGAAGAAGTCTACGTGGAACAACCGCCCGGCTTTCGCCAAAGGGACATCGGTGTACGCACTTAGGAAAGCTCAGTATGGGTTAAAACAAGCACCCGTGGCTTGGTATGATACCCTATCGAGACTTCCTACTTCGTAAAAGGTTTTCGAAGGGGACGAGATCGCACCCTATTCAACATAAAGTCGAGACGACATCCTACCGGTGCAAATCTAAGTGGACGACATCATTTTCGGCTGCAGAAACAAGATCATATGTCAGCAGTTCGAGAAGATGATGAAAGAGAAATTCAAGATGTCCATGATGGGAGAGATGAATTATTTCCTTGGATTTCAAGTGAAGCAATCACCTGAAGGAATCTTCATCAATCAAGCCAAATACACTCGAGACCTTCTCAAGAGATTCGGCTGCGACTCCAGCAAGCCAGTCAAAATCCCCATGAAGATGAATTTTAAAATCGATCTAGACAAAGAGGGAGCTTCTGTTAACTCTACTGATTATAGAGCTATTATTGGTTCTTTATTATATTTAACAGCTAGCCGACCTGACATAACTTATGCTGTAGGTGTATGCGCAAGATTTCAAGCGGATCCCAAGCGAAGTCATCTCGACTCAGCTAAAAAGATTCTGCGCTATCTGAGAGGAACACCTGATGCTGGGTTATGGTATCCTGCTGATGATAATCTAATACTGACAGGTTATTCTGATGCTGATTATGCAGGATGCAGGATAGATCGTAAGTCAACTTCCGGAACGTGTCAGTTCCTAGGCAGCAAGCTGATATCTTGGTTCTCAAAGAAACAGGCACTCGCAGCAACGTCCACTACCGGCCGAGTACATGGCCGCTGAAAGTTGTTGTGCCCGCATCCTTTGGCTTCGACAACAACCGAGAGATTATGGTATCGGTCGAATGAAGTGCCAACATCTCATGTGACTCCACAAGTGCTATTGCCATAACTCGTAACCCGGTTCTACATACGAGATGCAAGCACGTAGATATCCGATACCACTTCATCAGAGACCATATCAAGAAGAAGGATATCAGAATGGAGAAGATCTATAGTGACAAGCAAAGGGCAGACATACCGACCAAACCACTAGCCGAGAACAGATTCGAGAGAATTATCGGTTGAGCTAAGTCTCATCGGATCCTACTCGAAATGCATCGCAGAAGACAACTACTCGATAGCACCCTTGGAGACAATTGGAAATATTTGGTATCGTAGATGGAACCAAGACGACAAGTCAGTAGACTCCGTCTGATGATTCAAATGGGAAGAATCACACTGTACACGCAGCAAGGGGAACGTGCTTATCGGTACTTCAATCACCCTCCCGCGATATAACGGTAACCACCGATCGAAAGTTCAACTGAAGAGGTTTGCGTAGTATCATATACTTAATTTCTTTTTAGAAGCATGTTTGCACCGGGAATTATATTGCGATCTCTTCAAGGACTTCGAATCCACAAGCAACTCGATTAAGGATTCGATCCACAATGTGGAAAGAGACATTCAAGCCATCCGCACCCAACTCTCTAAGGCGAGATGATGCCAAAAAGGGGGGAAGGTATTATGAAGGATGAACCCGATACGGATATGGGCGATGTCCAAATAGTAGAGGGTGGTCGGGAGGAAGGACCCTCAAATGCTCGGACTCGGGGAAGGTATTCGAGGCGGAACAACCCTCAACTTTGCTCATGCACAATCCTCGGCCGCCAGTGAAGATACTTCGTGGGTTCTGCACTTCGAATTTCCTTTAGAACCTACCCCCATCTCATCTTCTCGCTCGTCACATAGAAGATGTTGCTCACTTCATTGAGCAAGAGTCCGAAGAAGAAACAGGCTCCTCCGCAGGCCGGGAAGGAGATCGCTGCTACCGCTACTACTCCTCCTTCCTCCCCGGTCCGAAAATTCAAATCTAAAGCGGAACAAGAGGCCTTCGACCTCTACGTAGCCCAACAACTACAAGACAAGCTGGACCATGAGCGTCAGCTGGAAGAAGCTCAACTTGCTAAAAAGCCCGAGGGAAAAGTTGTTAAGGGCGTGAGGTAAGAAGAAGCAAGAGTCGATGGACGAAGAAAAGAAAAAAGGCTCGAGGAGGAGTTCGCAAAAACTCTTTCTACTACAGGTCAAGCTACGCTCGAGTCACTATCAGACCCATCTTACACCCGAGCAGAAGCCGAAGATAGAGCCACTTGGGAAGCCACGGCTGCGAGGCCTAAATCTCGGGAAAGGAGACCGTAGGGCAGCGTGCTCCGAGAAAAGAAGAGAATGGCCGATATGGCTAAGATGATTAGCTTATCTCAAAAGCCGCACTGATCCCGAGAAGACAAATCCCACGAGGATCAAGGAAAAGAGCGCCTTATGTCAAAAAGGACCCCGTGCTTCATGTTGATAAATGGGTTCCTCGCTCCGGTTAATGATCAATGGGAAGAGCTCAAAGAGGAATTTATCAAAGGCTACTACGTATGGAAATTCTATCCAAGTGAGCGGACTATCGAACAAGCCTTTGACGAGTTTATGTTCAATTATAACTCGAGCCGAGGGAACAACTTCGGAGATTATAAAAAGAGAGAACATTCCTTTCGTGAGCTCCGGCCAGGCGCATCCCACCTCCTAGAGCTGCGCCGGAGTTCTATGTACAAAGGATATAGAGGATGAGATCGGAAGCTGCAGCTTCTCGCTTCGACCCGAGTGTCGACCTAGGCGAAGACGACGAGGATGTCCGGACACTAAGGAAGAGAATCTACTTATACTATGGTTCTGCAACCTCCCGTCGAAAGATCCGGCCGATTTCAAGAAGCGTACTCAAGGCTTCAGCGTCGGTAGTTTTTATCTCCTCTCTTTTGTAATAGTGATAGGAACTTGTAATTTCCCGATCATATATGCTATCGTTCCTATTGCTTGATAGACAATTACTCATTGTCTTACAAAGATTTTTGCTTTGTGTTTTCACAACCGATCACTAAGTGATCCGACACACACTCACAATCGGTTTCTCGATTTTGCCTATCTCTCACCTCGCGATGTTTTGAAGTCATCATATCGAGTTTGTTTTCCTCGAGATGGATTAAGGGGGAAATTGCTTGTCGATAGGTTAGCATATCTTATAAGATGTTTAGAGTTTAGAAGTAGAGGTTTTGGCATCATCAATTAGGGGAAATTGTTGGATATGAGTCGGTAGATGATACTCATTGCTCGTGGTTAAAACAAAATTGGGGGAAATCATAGTAGTACTATGGAATTGAAGATCCCAAAACCGAGCCGATATCGGTAGTTTAGTGTATCGTTAGGATTAGCTGATGTATAGGTTAGACTTGTTGTAATCGTTTTTATATTTTGTCTAAGTCCTGTACGGGGTAATTGTTGAACTGATCTTCTGCCGAAGATACTTTTCGAACCCCACGTCATCGTGTAATCGCTTGCTTCTTCGATCATCACCGAGTAGACCTCGGTAGAAGCCAATCCAAGAATGATAAGTCATCGCGAAGAACTCATGCAAGCCCGAGTACCTTCGCGTTCAGCCGCTAGCCGACTTACTCGAAGTTACATTCCTTGTCGGCCGACTCGGTAGAAGAAGACAGAGACTTTGCAGCTCATCGTATCCGACAGAAAGCGACCCAGCTACTTAAGTCTTTTCAAAAGTTCAGCAGAAGATCATACGAGGTTGTTTGAACGATCAACTTTGACATTCTCACCAACCACAAACCTCGACCAATGAGAGGCCGACAACGCCTTACCTGCTCCAAACAGTAAAGCTGCTCTCATGTACAGTAATTAACTGCCCTGCTGCAACAAGTTCGAATTAATGGCCGTTTTCTTTGGAAGCTTGTGACACGTGGCATCGTCGTCTCCAACGGACATATACCATAGCTCACAGCTATAAATAGAGAAGATTTCGAAACTCCACTAGCGCGAAGCACGAAATTAAAAAGGGAAATTGCTCAAGCTCTCAAACACTCTAGCAACTCAATCAGAACATCCAGCGAAGAATCTGCATTTACTAGAATATTTTAGTGGTTCTTCTCTCTAGAGTCTTTAGATCCCTTTCTTCTCTACCTAAGCTCATTGTCAGATTTATAGCTTAGTTTCGAAGGAGTTCATTTTTTAGTGAACTGTTCTTATTGTAAGAACTCCTTCATTAGTTGGAGAACTGTTTCGCTCCCTTTCGAACTTAGGTTTGAATTGTAAAGTCGCTAAGGACTATAACTTAGAAGGATCTATCCCGCGCACGCTTCCTTGCTTTGAGACTTGCTCGGACTAATCAACAAGTTATCCTGCTCTGTTCAGGACCGTGGACGTAGGATCTTGCGTATCCGAACCACGTTAAACTGCTTGTGTTCTTTTCTGTTTTAGTGCATACAAACCTTTGAAAATCATAAGTTTGCATAAAACGTATTTCTAAAGTCGCACAGCCAAAATAATTTAATCTGCGAAAACACGTTTTCAAAAAGAGACAAACTCTGGGCCCCACACTTATCCGCACACTTAAGTCTCGGCGGGAGTTTGAAATCTGACAAAAGTCGGAGGGAGAGCTCGAGGCCGACTCACTGGGCCCGTGATCGAAGGTTTATTTGGCACTGTTCATCAGTTGCAACCAACAGCTTCAACTGACCTTCACCGAGAAAAAGAAATGGTACTCAGGTGTATTCACCCCCCCTCTACACCTGATATTTGTCTCCGGACCAACAATGATGTTTCTGAGCTAAATGCCCCTGAACCTGGTGAATCAGTAGATCACACTCTTGTAACTAAAATGCTTCAATCTCATAATAGTACAACTGAAATGCCTAACTCACCTACTATCTGTGTTGAACAAATTTCAGATGAAGAGTTGAAATATCGTAGATCGTGGCTGGACGCTCACACTTCGATTTAATTATTGGAGATCCTACCGCAAGAAGTGTAAAGACAAGATCCAAATTGTCAGGGAGAAAGCGCCTTATACTCCCGCTTCTTGTCTCGAAGAACCTCGGTCGATTGAGGATGCACTTAAGGATGCTTGGCCGGATCATAGCTATGCAGGAGGAGCTGAATCAGTTCACGAGAAATGAAGTTTGGGAGCTTGTTGACAGACCCCGGTATCAACATGTGATCGGAACCAAATGGGTCTTAAAAAACAAGCAAGATGAAAATAACGTTATAGTAAGGAACAAAGCAAGACTCGTGGCAAAAGGCTACTGTTAAGCTGAAGGGATAGATTTCGACGAAACGTTCGCTCCAGTTGCAAGATTGGAGGCAATCAGACTATTCCTAGCCTACGCAACACATCAGAGATTCAGAGTCTATCAAATGGATGTGAAGTCTGTGTTCCTGAACGGCGTATTGAAAGAAGAAGTCTATATAGAATAGCCTCCCGACTTTTGGCAGGGACATCAGGTTTATAGACTCACAAAGACTCTGTATGGGTTAAAACAAGCACCCATGGCTTGGTACGGTACCCTGTCTGAGTTTCTTCTTCAGAAGGGTTTTCAGAAGGGCACAGTAGACCGGAAGACAATATTTTACTTGTGCAGATCTACGTAGATGACATAATCTTCAGCTCGAAGAACGTTATCATGTGTCAGCAGTTTGAGAAAATGATGAAGGATAAGTTCGAGATGTCAATGATGGGAGAGATGAACTATTTCCTTGGATTTCAAGTCCGACAATCTAAGAAGGGAACATTCATCAATCTAGGCAAATACGCTCGAGACCTCATCAAGAAATTCGGTTGCACATCCGGCAAACAAATCAAGATCCCTATGAACACGAACATGAAAATTGATCTTGATAAAGAGGGAGTATCAGTAGACAAAACTGAATTTCGTGCTATTATTGGTTCTTTATTATACTTAACAGCTACTCGTCTTGACATAACTTATAGGTGTCTGCGCTCGATTTCAGGCGAATCCGAAGCAGAGTCACAAGGCCTCAGCAAAGAAGATTCTCCGCTATCTCAGAGGAACACCTGACATGGGTTTATGGTATCCTGCTGATGATAATATTGAACTAACTGGTTATTCTGATGCTGACTATGCAGGATGTAGAATTGACCGAAAGTCAACTTCTAGAACGTGTCAGTTCCTTGGCAGCTACTCATGGTTTTCAAAGAAACAATACTCAGTAGCGACGTCAACTACTGAAGCTAAATACATGGCTGCAGGATGTTGCTGTGCCCAAATCCTTTAGCTGAGATAGCAGCTACGCGAGTATGACGTCATTCAGAATGAAGTGCCGATCTTCTGCGACAGTACCAATGCAATTACAATCACTCAGAATCCTGTACTTCATACGAGATGCAAGCACGTGGACATCAAACACCACTTCATTCGTGACCATGTCGAAAAGAAGGATATCAGGATGGAAAAGATCTATACTGACCATCAAAGGGCTGATATACTGACCAAGCCTCTAGGCGAAGCCGATTCGGAGAACTTTTAGTAGAGCTAGGTCTGTTGGACCCTGCGACTCCGGTCGGTAAGTGGATTCGGGGAGAGGAGCATTCGAGTGGGGGAATGTTCACTCTCGGACTTGAGTAAAATCGCACGAAGAGACTCGAAGAACCATCTACACGAGGTATCAGCTGACTACGATGTTCAGCTGACAGCTTTGCGTATCTCTACTCAGTAGCCAATAGAATATTTCTGTGCATTTATGACTCAAATTCAACTTCATATTCAATGCCTTAGAAAATGTCATTTAATATTAACGGTTTACATTAAATACACGACATTCTATGTGAAAGCATGCTGAACTCTACAACGCATTAAATGCATGTCGTATCAAGTTACTTCTTTGGCTATATACAACTGTATTTTGACTGAGGCGGCTAATATGATCATTGCCTATTTTATAAAATCTAATCCTGGCCATCCATCTCAAAAAGCATGTTCAAACTGAACCGTAGATAATTAACTGTTTATCTTCCTTAAGATATATATATACGTTCAAATGTTTGAAACCGCCATTTCTACTCTGCAAATATCCTTCGAACCCTAGATTTTCTGAGATATCTCCTACTCCGTTACAAAACTTATCTTTCAAAAGTCCTCAGAAAATTCTTTGGTATATTTCAATGATCATTCAGTATCTTATACGTTTATATTTTTATTTTTATTGGATACTGATCTACTGTGTTTGCAGATTACAGAATATGACAGGAAATATTGTGTATGCTCCTGTTGATATGCAAGAGATCCTCGAGAAGGATCGGGTCTGGTGCGAACCAGTAATGGAGTTCGACGCTTGCGACCTGGATTACATGGAAGAAATCTTCTACGCCCTTCGGGAGACCGGGCTTGAAGGTTTCCTGACAAGGAAGCCGACGTTCTTCCTTCTGCGTCAGATTGCTGAGCTCTACCTGAACTCAGAATCTATAGATGGAGATATTCGCTGCCGCTTCCTCGTTCACTCAGTAGGCGACCCCTCTCGCACTGATATTGAAGTCAAGCAGATGTCCATCAGAGAAGCACTCCAGAAAAGCTTCAACCTGCCCAATGAAGGATTCACCACAATGGCTTACAAAGACGATCTTATGGTTGAATACCTGACAGAGTTTTGTGGGAAGCCGACAACTTTCAGAGCCGCATTTCCAAAGAATGCAATGCTCCCACAATATAGAGCCTTGGCCTACGTCGTGACTCAGCTGCTAACGAGTCAGGCCGACTCCTTCGATCAAGTGTCTAGGCCCAAGATCCAACTTATGATAGCCATACACGACAGAGCTAAAATCAACTGGACTGAATTCTTCCTCAGAGAATTCATGACGCAGTCAGCTAAGTTCGACAAGACAACCAGGCGTCTGAGCGTCAAAGGAAAGCTTCTGTATGGACTGAAGCTATCTGTGATGATAAAAGATTTATGCGGATCGGACAACATTACCTTCGCTGATAAGAAGTACTTCAACCAGAAGAAGGTCCGGTTCCGAACAGGCGGCGGCCGCCCTTCGAACAGACGGTTCGGGGCCCGCCGATCCCGAGGCCCGGGACTCGAAGACCTCCACACCA
Source organism: Lavandula angustifolia (assembly GCA_028984105.1). Lineage (NCBI taxonomy): Eukaryota > Viridiplantae > Streptophyta > Magnoliopsida > Lamiales > Lamiaceae > Lavandula > Lavandula angustifolia. Next base: position 3,502,408 of record CM054807.1, on the reverse strand, counting down.
ACTAAGAAGAGGTCCCCTCCCAAGTCTACTCCTAAAACACCGACCAAGAGGTCGAAGAAAGTCGGTGAGGTCGTGCCGGGAGGCGAGCCTCGAGGCGCGGGTTGCTGAGCCTCCTCTGCGGTGGGATGAACCCGAGTCATCCGAGAAGACACCATCGCAGAGAAGGCGGTCTCTGCGAGTGTGGTGAAGCGATGGACCGGGGGGTCGGCGCCGAATATGTTGAAACTCTGGACAACCCCTTGGATGTTCCACCACTCAGCAGTATACCATCTGCTGAGAAACAGCTATCTCCAATAGAGGTGGAAGACTCGGAGACAGCTTCAGAATCAGAATCAATCGGGATGGAGGCCTCAGCTCTCAAATCAAGAGCCTCCCGAGAGATAGCTGAACGGATCCCGGAGATAGCCGCCCAAAGCGATTTGGTCTTATTAGCAAGGCAGGCTAGGCTCCACATGCTGATCAGATTCCAGGAGTGGCACAACCTGAAGCGCCTTATCATTCACCACTCCTGCGAACAACTCCATGAGGAGGAGTTGATAATAAGAGGGAAGATTGGCTACTCAGAGCCATCCGACCTCGGAACCCTTGAAGACCTGAGGGCTGCGATGCTCGCTATGCTGAACGACAGACAACCAGTCTCAGCATCAGCACCCTCAGATGGGTCTGACCCCGACGGTCAGGACCCATCCCGTGATTCAGGCCCTGAGAAGCTTGATGAGGGATCTCAACTGGACAAGGATGCTCCAACATCCACTGCTGATCCACCGCTCAGCATCCTTGGTCCAGGACAGTCGGCGGCTGGTACTTCAAAGGCAGCTGAACCATCTCAGCTGCTACTCGAGTCTGCCTTTGAAGTAGCGCCCAACCCGAGAAGCCGACGCTCAAAGTCAGTGGCCAGGGCACTGAGGAATCAAGGTACTCAGAACCGTCTACTCGCCCGCACCGTCCACAAGACGTGGAGGCAAACCACTGAGGCTCAAAGTGCTGAACTCAAGGGACTCAGAACTGCCATTCAAACATCTCCAGTCCCTAATTTCTCAAACATTCTGAACAATGTACTTGCCGCACAGAGAGCCGACTTCGATGAACAGCTGAAGGCGATTTAGGCTGGCCAAGCTCAACTGCTTAAAGAATATAAGGCCGCATAAACAGCACATACTGAATCCATCTCCTCCATCTCTCAAGCCGCAGATCTCAGACTTCAAACTATTCAGAAGGCGATTGAAGAGAGAGTGGAAAACCAGCTGAAAGAGTTCCAGACAGCAGCAGACACCTCCCATAAGAAATACAGTGCTCAGCTTACTGAGGAGAGGAATGAGCTGCACGAGAAGCTGACTAAGCTGCAGAATGCCTTAGACGATCTGGCAGAAGCTTACAAAAGTCTGGACAGAAAGGTATTAGTCCCCTCCCCCCTGAGCCGATTTGCTGATGCCAAAAAGGGGGAAAGAGAAGGAAAAGAAGGAAGAGAAGGAAAAGAAGGAAAAGGCAAGGAACTGGTACTGAAAGCACCAAAAAGAGCAAGGTCAGTGGCAGGGGCAACTCAAACTCAGACAACTGCTCCCACTGGACCCTCTACTCAGACTGGCGAGGCCCAGGGTGTCTCAGCAGCAGACGATGTAGTGTCTGCTAAGACTGGCCCAAGCGGCTCAGGACCCAAGGAGGTAGCTACTCTGGCAACCCAAACACCCTCTGACATTATCAAAGAGGTTGCTAAGTACGCTGATGCGTCAGAAGAGGAAGAGGTTCCTCTACCTCCCCCAGTTGCCGGGAAAGGCAAGAAAGTCATGACGCTTCCTACCCCTCCCAAGAAGAAAGGACCCAGGAGGTATATTATTCCGGAGGAGGAAGCTCAGATCGCTGCTGACGAGAAGTTAGCAAGGGAAATTGCTGAAGCTGAAGCTGCTAATAAGCCTAAGAAGAAGCCTGCTAAAGGCAAGACAAAGGCTCCAGCAGGAGGGAAGAAGACTGGACCCAGGCTGCCTCCCAGAACACTCAAACTCAGTGATGAAGCAGACAAAGAAAAGGAGAAGGAGCAGCAGCAGCAGCAGACTATTGGACAACAGGGAACTTCTAAGGAAAAATCATCCACACCTGCTGAGTCAGAAGAAGAGCCTCACATACCCTCCTATGTTGCCTCTAAGGAACAGGATCCGGAAATGCAAGAAATATGGGCTCAAATGGAGAGGTATTTGTATAGAGGAGAAGAAGCTAGACAAATTAAAGCAGCTCGAGAAAGGCTAAGATTAGCAGACCTTGAAGCTCTAAGGTGAAAGCTGAACAAGAAGCGAGTCAGAGGATTCCTGAGAAAGCTGACATTCCATACCGATACAGAAGGTTCAGGAAGCCCACTGATCTCAAGATTCACAGATGGCCGAGAGTTGATGAGTGGATGCCGTGGGAAGTAACTCAGAGGTGGGAGACGCTGAAGGCTGAATTTATTAAGCGGAATTATTTACGGAGAGGCTATGGGCCGAGAAGCACAAGTCTGTAGCCTTTGCTGAATGGCTCATGAGGGCAGACATAGAGATGTTCGCCAGAGTTCAGAAGGCTGTCAAAGACAAGGTAGATGTAAGAGTACCAACTCCCAGAATCATGCCGCCCCCACTGAAACTAGACGGCTCAGTTCACTATGGGGTCATTGAGAAGGAAGTCAAGGATGCTGCTGAAGCCAAGTTCTTAGATGAAGAAGATCCAGCTGACTTCGTCGAGATACGAAGGCCGAGGAAGGTCACCTACCGGATGTATGGACTGCCTCTTCCTGAAACCCAATCAAAGGACTTCAAAGATAGGATTAAGCGGTTTAGATGACTATTAGCTTATGTATTTCTTTGTATCTTCTTTCTGTTCTTTTTAGTATAGCAGACGATGTAACTGTACTGAATCTTTTCAAATCTATAAAACATCTCTGTTATTGGCCCTGACAATTCCTTATTGTCTAAATGACCTTGTTTGTCTTATGCTTAACACTCAGAATCACTGAAGTGATTGCTGACTCACACACCCACTGTTCTTATGTTGTCAGTTTTTGCTTAGCTAGTTTCTGATAGATTGCATAGTTGGAGGAATATGTTGTTAGAAAGGGGGAAATTGCTGATTAGTTTCTGTATAGGTTCTGATATTTCTGCCCTGACTCCCTCAGTAGTCTAGGACTTGAAAAACAACTCCACTGATTCTACTGGTAATATTTGTAAGGAGCTCTGTTTCTGATAAGTCATAGTGTTAGGTCTTGGCATCATCAAATAGGGGGAAATTGTTGGGAGATGATTCAGTCTTCTCACAATCATTGAGAACTAAGCCAGTAGCCTTGTGCTATGAAGACTTACTGAAGATTTGAAGATCCCAAAACCCTATCTTGATTGATGAACCATTCAGTTGTAACATGTTTTGTTCTGTCTCTGAGGTTTCAAACTCAGTAGACACTCCGCATCTGGTTCAGGCGCTCAATAGATTACCTGCCTCGATGCAAGTAAAAGACTCGCATATCTTGGACTCGGCAGGAGTAGTATACGAAAGGAGTCGATGGAACCGAGTCGGCAGAGTAGTTCACCGAACTCGAGGCGATCTTCGCTAGAGCCGACTCGGCGGAGCATGCTGCGAATAAGAGATCGACTTCGGCAACGGCCGGGACGGTCTTCCGACCGTCGGATTCTCTAAAAGTCAAATCGGCAGAGTCAATACGAGGAAGAGAGAAGTCAGCTTCAGATCTCCTTGAAGTCTGTTCTGTCTCAACCACTTTCCTGTACCTCGACCAATGACAAGCATCCACCTGTCCTATATCTGTTAAAGCTGCAAGTCAACAACTTTCCAGAAATGGAGGGAAAGGACACTACAACCATACTTCGAAAGAGCCGTTAGCTACCCAAAAGAGAGAGACAAAGGATCGTCATCTCCAACGGATCTATCCTAATCTCTGCTCTATAAATAGAGGGATAAAATCAAATTGAAGCTCACGAGACAAACGAGCATACACGAGAACACAAACGAACTCAGAGCATTCAAAGAGCAACTCATAGATGTCCTAAGTCTTCCGCAAGTAGTTCGAAGAAACAATCTTCGGCGAAAGACTACATATATGCTCATAGGGAACCAAGCTGAATTAGAATTATACAACCTCTAGTATCCAAGCGACTGAACACGTACCCAAAGTTATACTTAGTCGTTCGTCGCTCTAGAAGCCACATTCTTGTTCCCTATCCCTCTAACCTAAGCTCAGCTGTTCATATCTATAGCTTAGACGAAGGAGTTCATAGTCGAACTGATCCTTATTGTAAATGACTCCTTCACTGTTGGAGAGTTTTTCAAACACTTAGTTTGATACTTGCTCAGTATAAATCTCAAGACCAGTGTTTGTCCAGTGTACAAACCGACTGAGACTATCTCAGTGTAATACATAGCTTCCTGATCTTTCGGGAAAGTGGACGTAGGATTGTTGGATCCGAACCACTTTAAAAATCGCCTGTGTTCTGTGTTCTTTATTTACTGTTGCATTGATTTACTATGCATACTGAAAATATCTTTAAAATCATTCAACTGAGTTTAAGCAAGCTTAATCGACAGCACTAATATACTGAAACAGTTTTGATAAAAACGTTTTCCTAACTCAACTGAATTTGGGCCTACACATTTCCGCACTACTGAACTTTATCTGAACGGTACTGAATTCTGACTCTAGTAAGCTATCAGGCCTCAGTAAAGTCAGTCACTCTGCCGCGCGATTCAGAACAACTTATCTGGTCTGCTGAATTCTTTCAGTACGCCACTCTCCTGAAAAGGACTGTTCGCGTTTTACGTTGAGAAATCGGTTTTCAAGTGTATTCACCCCCCTCTACACCTGAACGTTACTCTCGGGACCAACAAGACATATGGAAACTTTCAAAGGTGAATTGTCAAAACCTTAGGCAACAAGATTGCAAAAGAATGCGAAGAAACAATTGTCTATGTTAAGGATTAAATACTGTGCAAAGAACCTTCGAAATGATATAAATTTGCTCAAGAATGAGGTGTCCAGAAATACAGAGCACTATTTCAAAAATATTTTCGCACCGATAAACAACTGTGGAGCTATTTTGCTTGGTTAATTTTGAATTTTTTTTAGCAATTTACCATTTTCGAATATGTAGATGGAATACCTTTATTATGATGTTTAACATCTATTATTGGCTGCCATAAAAAGTGTTGAAAACATGACAATTAAAAAATTTGCACTATTCTTTTACATTTACATCACAAACATCATATTAGAAAATGCATTACACTAATATTATCGTAATTAAAATAAAATGAAGAAGCGACTTATTATTCTTGTGAGAAGTTAACAATATGATACAATTAACTTGAACGTCTAAATAATAAAAAATGTACAACTACTATGTTTTAATTTGATTATTAAAAACAAGAAACTCTATACACGATTATTAAATCAAAACAGATACTTCGATAATTAGCAAAAACAATCAAACAAGAAAATGTTAAAAAAAAATCAAAAGAACTATTATAATTCAATAATTTTCAAAAGCAATCAACACATGATGTGGAAAATATTTAACTTAGAAGGTTTTGTCCAGTGCACAGAAGCCTTGCTGAGGCTTGCTCAGATAAATCAACAAGACCTCCTGTTCAGCATGACCATGGATGTAGGATCTTGCGTATCCGAACCACATTAAAAATTGCTTGTGTCATCTACTGTTTTATTGCATTTGAATTCAAACTGTTTACAAAATCATACTTTCAATAAAACTGACTTGAAAAGTGCACCAGCCAAAACTGTTTTGGTTTGCATAAAACATTTTCAAAGAGACGAAGTTAAACCGGGCCCCACACTTATCCGCACAATATTCTGCGACTGAACTTCTCAATACTGACCTCTATTAGAAGAAGGAACTCAACTGCTGAATCACTCTGTTCCGCGATCAGAAGGCTTTTCTGGCACTGAACCCGTTCAGTAGCAAAACTTAGTATTTAGTTGACCTTCGCGTTTGAGGAAAAACTTGCAATCAGGTGTATTCCCCCCCCCCCCTTACACCTGATACTCGTCTCCGGACCAACATCAATGTTTGCATAAAATCACGTTTGAGAATTTCTTACGCAGTAACAACATGGATATGAAAGCAAATTATGTTAAAAGAGCCAAAACTATCGTGGTCTGCGTTAAGTAGGAAGACAAAAATAATGAAGTTGATAGTGGAGTCTACCTTATGAGACATGTGAAAACTTTCAAAGGTGAATTGTCAAAAACTTAGGCAACAAGATTGCAAAAGAATGCGAAGAAACAATTGTCTATGTTAAGGATTAAATACTGTGCAAAGATCCTTCGAAATGATATAAATTTGCTCAAGAATGAGGTTGCCAGAAATGCAGAGCACTATTTCAAATATTTTCGCACCGATAAAACAAGTGTGGAGCTATTTTGCTTGGTTAATTTTGAATTTTTTTTAGCAATTTACCATTTTCGAATATGTAGATGGAATACCTTTATGATGATGTTTAACATCTATTATTGGCTGCCATAAAAAGTGTTGAAAAAATGATAATTAAAAAATTTGCACTATTCTTTTACATTTACATCACAAACATCATATTAGAAAATGCATTACACTAATATTATCGTAATTAAAATAAAATGAAGAAGCGACTTATTATTCTTGTGAGAAGTTAACAATATGATACAATTAACTTGAACGTCTAAATAATAAAAAATGTACAACTGCTATGTTTTAATTTGATTATTACAAACAAGAAACTCTATACACGATTATTAAATCAAAACAGATAATTCGATAATTAGCAAAAACAATCAAACAAGAAAATGATAAAAAATCAAAAGAACTATTATAATTCAATAATTTGCAAAAGCAATCAACACAAGACGTGGAAAATATTTAATAATAGTAAAAAAAGATCTGGTTCGAACAAAAAATTAGCCAAAAATCAACATTTTGAAGCTTGATCACGATTTGCTGCGTCATGATACTATACTATGGACCTAATTGAAAAATAAAAGTAGTCTTGGAAATTACTTTATTATACTATGAGTTAATTGATATTGAAGCACATTAAAAATATAATTAAATTAATGAATTATAGATATTGATATAATATATACTTTTTAAGATTATAAATATTAATATTCCATTCATAATCTTCACACACTCAATTGAATTACCATAAAGTAGGGCGGCAATGGCATATCGGTCCATTTTCTTGATCTAATGGACTTAAAATGTTCTTAATTCTTATATTAAGAGGTGTTCTTAATTGAACACTTCCCACATAAATTACATGTTGATCATTTAAGATCGAAATACAAAATAAATGATAAAACTTTTATATATGATATGATCTAGCTAGAAAGCAAAGAACATTGTAAGAGACAATACCGTATAAAAATGTCGCCGTCATGATTTGTTGTTTTGCATGAGCCGTGAGCATAGCTGCAAGCCTGCACTCCAAGTCAAAAAAAAGGGTTACAAAGTGATTAATTTGTTATTAAGCTTAGAGTCCCTTGATCTGTCTCTCTCTCTCTCACTTGCACGCCTTCCATCCCTAACCAATAGCTGTATTGAAGAGATGGCTTATGCTGCTGTTATTTCTCTTAAGCAAACACTACACCGCCTTCTCCACCCTTCTCATATTTCCACTCCACAAATCTTTCAAGCCGCATACAACCAAGTAATATCTTTACAACAAATGCTCAAAAGATTAGACGATTGCAGCAGCGAATTGCTGAATGCTCTGGGCGGGAAGATCAAACATGAAGCTCATAAGTTAGAAGATTTACTAGAATCCCACCAGTTGAATCACTTTCTCGAGCACTCCGAAAGCTATGCAGACTTGGATGAAGTAACACAAGGATTTAATTCCTTCTGCGAGAAGGCGGAGAAGATTCGGAAGGACTGCTTTGCACAAATAGGTCACCTCTCGAATGAAGAAGAAGAATACGACGATGATAATAATGAAGCTGTTCCATCTGATCAAATCATAGAAGCAGATCCATTTGATCACACCGAAATTAAATATCGCCTAACCGAAGGAATGAGGCCGGATGATTTTGGAGTTTTTCAGATTACTGGTCTGCCCGGATCTGGTGCAACTATCGCTGCCATCACCGTTCTTGAAGATTTAAAACACTGCTTCGACTGCCACGTGGCTGTTCGAGTAGGCTCAAAATATGAACGCAAAGAACTCCTTCTTGAAGTTGTTGCTCAAATAGATGAGCATGATGAGTCCCTCAATGGGAAAGGAGATGAGGAGATTGGTCGGTATTTGTATGCATGTTTAAGGGGCCGGCGATATCTGATTGTGTTTGACGATGTACACGAAGAGACTTGGAATTTCTTGGAGAGGTTTCTTCCCGTGCAAGATAATGGAAGTGCGGTGTTGATCACTACGAGAGGGACGCAGAACGAATTTTTTCGAATTCGTAACAGTTTTCTGCATATCGATTTGGCCACCCGCAGTCAAGAGAGCTGGTGGTATCTCTTTTATACCGCGGTATTTGGTTTAATGCCATGCCCTCCCGAGTTAGAGGAAAGTGGAAAGAAGATTGTAAGAAATTGTAAGAGTCTTGGTGTTCAAGTCTTGAAGGTTATTCTTCTTCTATTGAAAGCAGAGAAGACGCCGGAGTACTGGAACAAGCTAGCAGAAGATGAAGAAAATCCCATTTTCGTAATTGATGATGAAGTACATGAGGTAAAATTTTGCTTAATTATTTAAATTTAGTGGTTTTGTTTTAGTGTTTCATGGTTTGATTTTAGTATTTCTTGGGACTAGGTATTTAAAATCAAAGAACAGCTTTTCAGTGCAAATTACTCATTTCTAGATGATGTGGAGAAAGGTCTACTTCTTGAGTTGATTGATTTTTCAAAGAGTTGCGATGTTATAAAGATGGAGATGTTCCCTAAAATGTTCTTCCCTAGAATGGTGACTATCTCATTTCTTGGGATGGCGGGTATTGGTAAGACTTCACTCGTTCAGGAAATCTTTAAAGATCAATCAATCCGGTGTCATTTCGACTACCACGTGTGGCTGGCTTTAGGCCCGGAGTATAAATTTGATGAGATATTGGTGGATCTTCTTGCTCAAATACATCCCAACATAGATAAAAAGCAAATAAAAGGAGATGAAGATTTAGTTAAGAGTTTGTGTGCACCACTACTTGGTAAGAAATGTCTCATCGTTTTGGATGATGTATGGAGCAAAAAGTCGCTGCATTACATAAAAAGATTATTCCCAGACATCAAGGGTGCAATCTTGGTAACAACTAGGTTATCTAACGTGGCGGAAGTTGGACAAAGAGATATTGTTTTCAAAATGCGGTTGCTGAGTAAAGAAGAAAGTTGGGATCTTTTTTGTGACCATTTATTTGGAGAAGAGAAATGCCCTCTTCATCTTGAGAAAGCCGGAAAAAAGATTGTCGACAATTGTGAAGGTCTTCCTCTTATGATCGTCAAAGTTGCTCACCTCCTCTCCAATACAGAGAAAACATTAGAAAATTGGAGTGTTGTAGCGCAGAGGAACTCTCAAATTTTCATGGATGCATATGATCAAATTTCAAATATATTAGTTCCGAGCTATGATCATTTGCCTCAATACTTAAAAGTGTGTTTTCTCTATATCGGGATTTTCACTCAAAATAAAGTAATCCCTACCTCCAAGCTCTTCATCTTGTGGATTTCTGAGGGATTTCTTGAACCAAATCCAAGCCAAACCAAAGAAGATTATGCTGCAGAATGCTTGATGGAGCTTGAAAACCGAAGTTTAGTCATGGCAAGCTCAAAGAGCTCTAATTTCAGAATCAAGACTTGCAGCCTCCACTCTGTCTTTTGGCATTTATCCAACAATGTAGCAAAGGAGGATAAATTTTTCCATGCCTTGACTACTTTAGACGATTCCACAACCGAAGATATGGAGAGCCAACAAAGATTATGCATCCGTAATTCCACTTTATTAGGCTTTAAATATGTGCATGACTCAATTGCATCTATTTCAAGCACGCGTTCTCTACTATGTACTGGTCTCTATCATCAATATCCAGTACCATTATATTTCGGTTTCAAGTTGCTTAGGGTAATGGATGCTCTTGTAATCCGTCTCTATGAGTTCCCGATCCAAGTAGTGAAATCATACTACTTAAGATACCTTGCTGTTACATACAATGGGAACCTTCCTTCTTCCGTGTCAAAACTACGGAATCTTCAATTCTTGATTGTTAGTCGACATCTCAACATTATATCCTCTAAAGATTCATCATATCTACCGATAGAAATATGGGATATGCATGAACTGAAGCATCTTCGGGTTGGAAGAAGCAACCTACCAAATCCAAAACATGGCATTGTTCTACCGAATCTGTTGACGCTCTTAGATGTGAGTGCTCGTAGTTGTACCAAGAAAGTGCTTAAAGGAGTCCCAAATTTGAAGAGGTTAGGAATTCAAATTGAGTTGGAGCCGGATGAGAAACGTAACCCCTTCCGTCGCTTGAATCATATTTCTGGTCTCCAAGGACTAGAATCACTTAAATGTGTTGTCGTGAACCCTGAATTCCTATCTAAGGTTGTTCCCCCTCCCGTTCCTCGTTCAATGTTCCCATCCGGTCTCAAAAAGTTGAGTTTAAGTGGGCTTGGATATCCATGGGAATACATGAAGATAATTAGTCAACTTGAGAATCTTCAAGTGCTCAAATTGCGATGTTATGCCTTTCAAGGACCGGAGTGGGAAATGGATTACGATGATCTGTTTTCAGTTCGGTTTCTTTTAATTGAAGACACTGATTTAGTGCGTTGGAAATTCACCGCGGCTAGTTTTATACACCTCAAGTGTCTTGTCATCAGACACTGCTATCAATTGGAAGAGCTTCCTCGGGATTTGTCGAACTCTGTTGAAACAATTGAAGTAGTTGATTGCAACCCTTTTGTTGTAGATTGGGCAAAGAAATTGGAAGAGCATGTGATTAAGTTTAAGGTCTTTTCTTCATGGGATGTAAAAAAATCTTGAAGGTTCATAGTTGGTCATTCAATCTCTGGTACATTATTTTGCTAAGGTAGACCGTGGTGACAGCCAAGATTACGGAGTATGGACGACTCCAAGGGTCGGGTTTGGGGCTCCCAAATCGTGTGGAATCCAAGTTTTTCTGTTTTTATGTAACGAAAATTTTATTATTTCGACTTGGAAATACACAATTCATCCATAATTTTATGATTCTGCTCTTGGCCATGATCAATTGCTATATAAGATTGAGATCTTTGTTCTTTCTTCAACACAATATATATTTGGAATTATGTCGGTGAATAAATCAAGGAACGATTGAAGTATACATCCCAAAATTCAATGAAATGGTTTTGTTTTCAGATATATTAAAAAATTGAAATTTAGATTCTACAAGAAAAGACTGTCACGTACCACAAAAATTGATTTTATATATAGATATGGTTGTATTAAGAATCATCTCTTATATAAAAACTAAGAATCATTGTAGACTTTAGATTTTCATTCGATCTATGGTGTGCAATTAATCTATTTTTTTATTTTATATAAAAAGTGCAATAGTTTTATATTAAAAGTGCACTATGGGTTAGTGACAGCTAGCATACCACTCTTTTTTTTGGTGACTTTTTCCAGACTCTCTTCACAAGTTCATCTAGTGATAGGTCGTCTTCATCCATCACAAAGCCTTTTCAACATCAGCCCCTCCCTCTACATGGCTCGGTTGTTCCTCGGCAACATTCTTGTCAGCCGTTTGATCCTTGTTACATAAAAGTGAAGCAAATTTCATAAAAAAATGCATCAACTTTCCCAACAAATTGAATTCAACGAAAGTATTACCTTGCTTGTTGTTGCTGCGTCTCCAAGTTCATTTGTTGTATAGCATGTCATAGGTTAAATGCACTTGTCATATTGATTAACTTAGGATAACGTTCGTCCTGACTTTGTTCATCTTCTTCAATTACATTCACCACTGAATAAATATAGCAAGATGCAAAAGTCGGCCGCAATTTCCATTGTCACGCCCCAGCTCCTCAGGGAAGTGACAAGTGTCGGAACGTGACTGGGTGAGGTATAAAGAAGTGGAAAAGGAAAGGGAAAAACGTGAAAGAATGATTTCTAACAATTATAACCATATATAAACATCGTCAAAATGAAACTTCACAGTAGCGATACTCCTCAATGAGCAAAAGAAAGAGAGGTCATAGAAAAATATTTAAATCAGAGTTTAGCGGAAATATCTCAAAAACATAAGGCTATAAGGGCAAAATAGCACGATCAACACCAACTCAACCATCCACCTTGCACCGTCCTTCTAACCTGAAAACATTTTGAAAACATTTGGGCTGAGTACTAATGTACTCCGTGGGTTAAGCCTTTGATAAGAACATTAGTCAAATATTTAAAAATGGACTGTTCATGTATAACGGTATAACATAGAAAGTTTTAAAACAAAAGAGCATTCTATGAATACCAAAACATTTCATTCGGCCCTTCTTTTCTTTTCTCAACTATTGGCGCATTCTACGTCCTTTTCTCTTCGTTGGTCTTAGGGAAACACATTCGCCCAAGACTAACTTCGTAACATTTGTGTACACTAACTCTAACTAGAAAACCTTTCGCCTAGTTAGAGCCCGATCGTTTCCTTTCTTATTGGCGGAGCCAATATCATTCAAGTAGAAACATTTAAGCCAATAGAGAGTAAAAACATGAACATCCATATCTTGCGTAAATAACGGAGCTTAATAACTCAAACATACTTTTATAGAAAAATATAAACCCACCTTTCAAAGCGCTACTTTTCTTCGTTAAAAGGTCCTACAAGAGGAATCCTAACTTAGTCGTAGTCCAATTCCTAATCATCATCAATATTCTAATAGACCTAAATACTCGTTCATAACACCTGTTTTCTTTTCTTTTTAGAGTAAGACAATTTTGATCTTTTCAAAACATTAGCTTAAGTTTAAGGCATCAATATTACCCCGAGCTTCTTTAAAATATTCACACATGAGGAAATCCTAGATGCACACGTAGATGTATGAAACATATAGAGATAAGCTTAAGTATAAACTTCAATATGCTTAAGATCCAAAGTAATAAAATTTCTCAAGACATGTCTAAGTCTCTATCACAATATAATATTCAAACATGATTACAAAGTGAGAGAACATGCATGTACAGAGAGTGAACAGAGCTCTTAACTTGATTATTTAATTCTAGTTGGTCATTCATCTAAATTAATAGATACTACCTCCGTCCCATTATTTCCGGCAAGAAAGTAGATGATTAATATTGAGATATGGGTAAATGATAAAGTAGGAGAAAGAAGATGAATGAGAGTAGATGATAAAGTAAGAGAGAGAAGATGATAAAGTAAGAGAGAGAAAATGATAAAGTAAGAAAAAGTAGGAGAGATAAATGGTAAAGTAGGAGAGAGATAATAGGTAGTATTTCCAAAAAAGAAAACGTGTCAGTAATAGCGGACGTCCATTTAAGGAAACTGTGTCAGTAATAGCGGGACGGAGGTAGTATAAAATAAAATGAGAAGTTAAACTAATCACGTCCTTCCCATCATTAAACATAAGTAAATGCTAGGATTATTTTATTTACTTGCTTTAGTTTTCCGAACTCAAAGCCTAGAATCTAGACAACAAATTATTCAAAAATAATTTTGTAAACAGCTAAGCTTTCTTACGGTAATGACAAGCAACAATTCTCCAAAGGCAAAGTCATGGCCATAATTTCCGATTAATCTAATCTCTATATAGTTAACCCAATGATCATAGCAAGACAGAAATTCGGTGTTAAAACAAGACTCCATTTTAATAAAGGTAAAAATCAAAGTATCAAGCAAGATTATTTTAGCAACAATCAAGTGAGACATTTCATCTAACACATGGGGTGCAAAATATATATTCTGAAATTATATGAAGTTTGCCCAAGTTCTGAACCTCATTAGAAAGAAATGTACTAATTACCTATCTAAACCAACACACATCGTATATATACATGTAGAGATTATCATACATGCTTTAATTTGCGAACAATTACCACATGCATACTTATGTGACCTTTTTGCAGAGACATCATGGAAAAGGAGCATATAGTTTCTATATCTACCAGAAACAAAACAACGAGATTAAGGATAAAAAGGATAGGAGGAATTGTACCTCAAACTCAAGTTGCACAAATAACTAAAAGCTTATGGTGAAGGAAATTAAGGGAAGAGGTGGATTTGTAGTAAGTTGGAGGGGTATTTATATAGTGATTTGGGTACTTGCAGACAAAAGAAATAGATGATTGACAAGTTTGCTGAATCAATTTATTCAGAGTGATATATGAGGAGAAATCTTCACAAAGACATTCGTGGAAAGGATCATATTTTTCTTTGATGCTAATAATTTCCTGCAAAGTTGTATTTCTTTTCCTTCTTGGTATTGGCATATGGAGGCGTGTGTCAGGAGGCAAAATATATTAGTGGAGAGTTTTGAGAATGACTTGCCTTGGGAAGAGACGAAGAATTGGAAAAGATGTGTATTGGAAAAGAAACTTATTTATCCATACTGACAACTTCTTATATATATATATATATATCCATATTCCTATAGACATCTCCTCGTACATATACATATACATATATTTTAAAAAAATAATTGGCTAAAAAATGAAATTGTAAACTTTAATTTGTTGGAACTAAAATGATAAATTTTTCGGGTCTGAATTTTCGGGGTGTTGCATCCATGTTCAATCATTGCCTAATATGTGCAACAATTTGGTTAAGAAAGTGCAATGACATAAACAATTGTGCACTTAATCTAAACTCAACGTGAATTCAAAATTCACAGATTGTGCAGTTATTCAATGCTTGGAAACGCAGTATGTAATGTGTAGTCTCGTCGTTCCTCAGAATTTCACAGATTATGCAATGACGTCTCTCGATCAGCTGCCGTCTCTCGAACCGCCGCCGCCTAATCGTTACTCTTCTAGGAGTCTCGTCGTTCCTCACAATTTCGTCAGAGAAACGGTTGGATTAGTGGAGGTTTTGGATGAAAAATCGTGGGGGAGAACAAATCCTTGAGATTTCATATGAAAAATCGTGGGGGAAGAATGTTAGGAGTTTCGCCGTTGGTTTGGGGAGGATGTTTTAGAATCGTGATTTTGAATATGGAGGGTTTCTACCCTACCGCCTAATTCTTTAATTTCGTCCATTCCCGGAAATACCCTTTGTGCACTTATTTTGTGAAAAAAATGCAACAAATTTTTCAGAGCCCAATTTCTAATCTCAACCGTAGATTGTAGTTTATTTGCTTGTTTTCCACGTAAATTTTATGTTTGATTGCGTTATATTTGTTTTCATTCAATATGTGACAACGTTTTTCGTTCCAATTTCGGCTTCTTTTATTTTCTTGATTTCTCCATATACGTGTTTGAAATTATGCTATCATGTGAATTGGTTTTTTTGATTTTTTTTTCTTAGTTTTAAATAATCAATTGGAAACCTTATTTTTCATTTGATGATTTGAAAACTATTGAGAGAATATGAATGACGAGCACATCAACACCTTTCTTTCATTTTTTGGATTATTTGATTTTGCAATTTGAGTTTGTTTTGTTTTATTCTATATTTTTTTTTTGTTTCATTTTTTCATTACACACTCTATTTTTTTTTGCACGTTTATAGTGCATATTATGCTTCTTTATGCAGGTCCTGACTTATTAATTTTTACTTGTTCTACTGTTTCTGGCACGACAACGGAAAATAGCTTCAATTACATTCTAGAATGTCCAACTCTTTCTTGTTCTATGATTATTAATTTATATTATAAAATTATTAATTAATTTTCCTCGTACAGTATTGTTTTTATTCTCTCTATATTCATGAATTTTATTAGTAATTACAGTTTCTGACTACTTTTTTGGTGCATCATGGTTTGCATTCTAGTACAAATACTTTATATATTTATTTTAGTTTTACGAATTGCACGTTTCTCATTAATAATATGCACCATTACATTAATTATTGAACATCATTCGAATATTTACCATAAAAGTATAATACTTTATAAATTTATTTTAGTTTTACGAAATGCACGTTTCTCTTTTAATAATATGGACCAATACATTAATTATTTAACACCATTCGAAGATTGACCATAAAAATAAAATAAATATCTGTTATATGAAACCAGTCTGCATCGTTCAAAAGTATAAAATTCTAAAAACATATACAGATTATCCTAGCAGAAAATGCTCTGCATTTGTTTTGCTATGCGAGAAAAGATCTTTGAAGTAGCCGTTTGCATTTATTTCTGTCCGAAAAGTTGCTTAACTGTGCAGGCGAGACGCTTTTGTTGGCGGTTTTGCAGGAAAATAGGCTGATTTGGCACGACACGTGGAAATGATGTGGCAACGATTTTTCAGCTGTAATGGCGAGATTTTGAGCGGATTTGGCCAAGGAAAGAAAGAAGGAAAGAAGAAGAAAAGAAAGGAAAGAAGAAAAGGAAGGAAAGGAGATAAATAAGGAAGGATGAGATATTATCATATCTCATAGATCCTTTCCTTATCCAAAAAGGAACCCTAGATGTGATCTAGGGGCATTATAAAAGGATGAAGAGGCACAAAATTCAGAGTCTCTCGAACACCTTCGAACGCCTCGACCTCCCCACAATTACAAAACAATGATCCTTTTCCATCCGACCATTTCCGAAGCCACCGCTGCCGCCGCCGAAGCCACACCGCCGCCGCTGTTCCGATTCCACCGCACCGCCGAGAAGAAGAACTCATTTACCATTTCTGTTTCATGCAGTTCCTTTAGTTTGAGTAGAAGAAACAAACACTTTCGATTTCAGTTTTTAAAGTTCGAATGCTAGTTAGTTCGTTGCCTTACTTTCCGTTCGTTTTGAGAGATTGAAGACTATCGGTACTCTTGATCCTATTTCAATTCTTGTTTTAATTCAGTTTGTGTTTAGCTTTAATTCAGTTCGTATTTCGTTCTTAGATTTTAGTTCGTTTCTTTATTTATTTTCAATTTTCGTGCATGCTAGGGTTAGGGTTACGAATGATGTATGTTCTGTTTTGCAAAGTGTCTTACCTGTGTAGTTAGGACAGTTTCATGAGTAGCTAAATTTCTAGTGGTCCGGCAGGATGTAAAACGCACACGTGAATAGTACATGAGACTTAGGTGCTGATAATTAATTGAAGGGTTTCGGGTTAATTCTGGTTTATTTAATCTGTCTAGTAATTTATGCTTGATCACCCTAAGTTGCGTAGTTTGTAGCTAACTTAGTACTTCCATCATTTCTCGTGGAACAAGGCTAGGTAAGTAGCAAAGTTATTCATTAGAATAATTGGATTAAACTGGTAGGAGACTATTAGATGCCCAACATACGAGTAGGCTCCTATACTAGGCTCCCTTAGTTCGATAAAGTTGTTTAGCTATTAAATCTATTGATTGCCCAACAACGTAGGTTGTAGCTAAATTAGGGAAGTAGCCGTTTCGATGCCCAACATGGCGGTTACCGACTAAGTAAGTGGGAGTGAGGATTACGCAGTTTAAGTTACGGTAATCTATAACTAGTTGATTCATGAGATTAATTCATTCTATGTGCCGAGGATTGGAAATACGTGTGTGTGAATATTCTGCTTGACCCATCTCTTACTTGTCTAGTTAAAACAGTTTATTTCAGTTTCCAGTTTTTACATTTCTTGCAGTTTTTATAAGTTCTTAGTTTAGATAAAAACCCAAAACTTGCGTGGTTGCTAACCAAACCCAAGATAAGTAGAAAATTAATATGTCTAGTCTTCCGTTCCCTGTGTTCGATACCCTGTGAGCTATACTGATATAATTCTTGAGTTTTGCAGGATTATTTGGTGCAATACAGCGATCACCAAATTGGCGCCGTTGCCGGGGAACAGTGTTATCTAGTTTTATTATTTTCTACTAATCTTTTTGATCTTTTAAGCGTTGCATGAGCAGGTCTTCCAACCCTAACCTCATATTTGATCAAGAAGTCGAGAAAACAGCAAAGAGGAATAGGAAGAGGTCAAAGCTGCAAAAGCAACAGATTCTGTCCGAGGCAGAAAACATCTTAACTACCCAGTCAGGAGACAGAACAAACGTCGCTAATCAGATCAACGACTCAGAACCAGAAACTGTCTTGTTCGACAAAACAAGGCATAATACTCCAGTAACTAGCTCAGAATCAGAGGAGGAATAGATGGAGGATGAAGTGCATAATCCACAACCCTTGAGGATGAATACCGGCCCTTAAGGATGAATACCGGATCGCTTGACATGGGAGCGGACCTTCCCGGTCCAATCCAAATCACAACTACTGAACAAATTGAGGTCAAGCTGAACATGGTCGCTGCCATGCCGAAGTTCTATGGGAGAACGAACGAAAACCCAAATTCCTTTTTGGCCTCGTTCAACCAAGTCTGCAATCTGCACATGCAAGGCAATCTGGATGCATTCAAGCTCAAGGCTTTTCCATTCACACTGCAAGATGGAGCACAAGCATGGTTCTCAAGTCTAAAGTCAAACACGGTCACAACGTGGGCCCAGATGCGTACAGTCTTCTTGAAGAAGTATTTCCCGCAATCAAAGACAAATACATTTAAGAAGCAGATTTCCGGGATCGCTCAAGAAATCGACAAGACCTTCGGCGCATACTGGGAGAGATTTGGACGACTTGTCGATAGTTGTCCGAACCATGGCTATAGATTTTCTATCAAGGGATGACAGACGAGGCAAAGGCCATGGTTGATATCGGTCTGAGAGGGAATTTCCACACAAGTCTATACGAAGATGCAAGAAATATAATCGAAGGGCTTGCGGAGTCTACCTCGCAATATAAAGAGCCGAGACCAACAAGGAGAGTTGTAAATTGGTCTCATTCCGACTACATGGATGAGATCGATAATAAAGTGGAGGCAAAATTCAGCCTATTGCAAGACAAGCTCGACTTATTACTTAAGTAGAACGCTCCTGCTTCGAGTCGATCGAATACCGATCATGCATGTGGAGCATGTGGAGAGATAGGGCATACGTCGCTGCAATGTCCGGGAGAAGATGTAAATGCCGCTGGAAATTGGAGTGGGCAACAAGGGGTTCATCCGAACCTCCGTTGGAAGCAACCGGAAGAGCATTTTCAACCGAGAAATCCGCCTCAAACCCAATTTCAGCAATCATACCAGCAGCAACAAGGCTATCAGCAGCAGTACCAACCTCCTAATCAGAATAATTATCAGCAGACGTATAGACCCCCGCATCAAAGGCAGTTTCAGCAGCAGAATGTCCCGCCTGCCCAACCGGAACACCAGAATCCTTTGGAAAAGCTTTTGGCCGAGATGGTTTCTTCACAAAAGGACACCATTGCATTTCAACAACAAATGCAACGGGAGATCAATCAGACAAAGAAGGATCAGCAAGCTACGATGGATCAATTGGCCAAGCAGATGAGTAAGTTGAATTCTACCATGCAGGAAATAAAAAATTCTCAAGGGCAGCTTCCAGTTCAAACTCAGCAGAATCCTAATGCTCATAACTGTAACCATATCACATTGCGTGGGGGGAAAGAACTACCTGGCCCGACTGTACAGGCAAGACACCCAGAGAAGTCAGCAGAGAAGTCAGTAGAGATGAAGAAGGCTGCAGAACAGCCTCTACCATCAGAAGGCTCGAAGGAGCAGTATGCCGAAGATGCTGAACCAGAAAAAAGAAGAGGAGACTGTCCCGACTAACCAGTCGGAATCTGAACCGATACTTCCTCCACCATTTCCGGAAGCTTTGGAAAGGAAGAGAACGCCAAACAAGGAAAGCATGGATTACATGAAGTTGTTCAAGAAATTGAGATAAATATCCCTTTCCTTGAAGCCGTAAAGATTCCCAAGTTCGGGAAATTTGTGAAGGATTTCATTGCTGGAAAAGTTCCCAAGTCCGGGAAGGTTTTGTTCGATCACACAGTATCGGCGATTATACAGAAGATGCTTCCTGCTAAATGTACCGACCCAGGTATGTTCACACTTCCCTGTCTGATGGGTGATGTTATGATTAAATAAGCCATGTGTGATCTAGGTGCATCTATAAATGTTATGCCTTTATCTGTATATAATCAATTGGTAGGAGCTTAGTTAATATCCACTAAGGTGATTATTCAATTAGCGGATAGGTCATGCATTGCTCCGATTGGTTTACTTGAAAACATTTCGGTCAGAATCAACAACTTTGTCTATCCGGCTGATTTCTATGTAATTGACACAAATGATAGGCAAGTTGAAGGAACTGCAGGAGTGTTATTAGGTAGACCATTTTTAAAGACTGTAAAGACAATAATTAATGTGGATGAGAGTTCGATAAGTGTAGCGTACCATAATGAAACTTATGTTCATAAGATATCTGAAGCACTTAAGAAACCCTATGATCATGAAAATGAGAATATTTTTTCTACTGACTCCATTGATGCAATTGTCCAAGAATATCTTGAGACGTATGTGATGCAGGATAAAATGGAGGTTACCTTGACTCAAGGACTGACCGAATCAGACCTCGAAGGTATGAGAGATGAAGAGATCAGAGAGAGCATCTCGGCTTTGTACGCAACTTCAGAATTGCAAACTGTCAGCGGCTTGTCTCAACTGCCCAGCCAGGCCGCTTCTGAAAAGCTATTGCCGTCAATCATCAAGGCACCAAAGCTGGAACTTAAACCACTTCCAACAAACCTGAAGTATGCCTATCTCGGAGATAATGAGACGATGCCCGTCATCATTAATAAAGAACTTGAGAAGGCATTGTTGGAGATTCTGAAGAAGCACAAGAAAGCCATAGGATGGACTTTAGCCGACATCACCGGCATAAGTCCCGGCATTTGCTAGCACTCTATCCTCATGGAGCCGGAAAGCAAACCTTTCCGAGACCATCAAAGAAAACTCAATCCAAACATGAGGGAGGTCGTGTTAAAGGAAGTATTGAAGCTCTTATCCATGGGAATTATTTATCCCATATTGGATAATGGGTAAGTCCCGTACACGTTGTGCCTAAGAAGTCTCGATTCCAAGTTGTCGAGAATGAGAAGAACGAATTGGTTCTGGTACGCTTAGTGACGGGATGGCGCATGTGTATCGATTATAGGAAGCTCAATGCCGCGACTCGAAAGGACCATTTCCTGCTTCCGTTTATTGATCAAATGCTTGAGAGACTTGCGGGGCAAGTCTATTTTAGTTTCTTGGACGACTATAGCGGCTATTTCCAAATCCAAGTCCGAGAGGAAGATCAAGACAAGATGACGTTCACATGCCCTTATGGAACATTTGCTTACCGATGAATGCCATTCGGATTATGCAATGCGCCGGGCACCTTTCAAAGGTGTATGATGAGCATATTCTCGGACCTCATCGAGATGTGCATAGAGGTCTTCATGGATGACTTCACCGTCTATGGTGATTCTTACACTTCGTGCTTGAAGAACCTCGACAAAGTCCTAGCTCGATGTGTTGAGAAGAATTTGGTATTGAACTACGAGAAATGCCATTTTATGGTGACCGAAGGAATAGTGCTCGGTCACGTTGTTTCTAAAAGAGGAATAGAAGTTGACAAGGCAAAAGTGGAGGCCATCGCGAAGTTGCCATATCCGACTAATCCAAAGGAAGTTCGTGGTTTCTTAGGACACGCCGGCTTCTATCGGCATTTCATAAAGGATTTCGCAAAAATTGCTCAACCACTAACAAACCTACTTCACGAAGATGTCGAGTTTGATTTCGATACTAAATGTAAGGAGGCCTTCACCATCCTTAAAGACAAGCTTACAACAGCTCCTGTGATGCAAGCCCCGGACTGGAACAAGCCATTCGAGATTATGTGCGATGCTTCGACCGTGCGCGTGGGCGTCTTTGGACAAAACTGGAAAAGAAAGCCATGTGATTTATTATGCGTCCAAGACATTAAATCCAGCACTATGCAACTATTCCACCACAGAGAAGGAGCTGTTAGTTATCGTCTTTGCCTTCGACAAGTTTCGCTCTTATTTACTTGGCTCAAAGATCATTGTGTATACCGATCATGCCACTGTCAAGCACCTCCTTTCCAAGAAAGAATCAAAGCCGAGACTTATCCGATGGATTCTTCTCTTACAAGAATTTGATTGGGAGGTTAAGGACAAGAAAGGAGCTGAAAACCATGTGGCGGATCACTTGAGCCGATTGATTCAAAAAGACGATGGAGAGCCAATTAAGGAGATTTTTCCCGAAGAGCATTTATATGCTGTTCCTGAAACGGTTTCCAGTCTTGCCAAGCTTCTGCCCGCACAGTGTTATACGATTGGAGTCCACGAAGTATCTCAGCTGCCCAGTCAAGACAACTCTGAAGCAGAATTGCTGAAAACCGTAGGTAACACTTCTAAATTACCTTGGTTTGCTAATATTGTGAATTTCTTGACATCTGAGCAGCTTCCACCCGAGTTCACTCATGCCCAAAAAGCAAAATTGAAGAGCGAGTGTAAGCAGTATTTCTGGGACTCTCCAATCCTTTGGAAAATGGGAGTTGATCAAGTTATCCAAAGATGCATTCCGAAAGAAGAGCAAGGCGACATCCTATTCCATTGTCATTCGTCCGCTTATGGAGGACACTTTGGACCAAAACGAACCGCAAGAAAAGTGTTGGATGCAGGTTTCTTTTGGCCGAGTCTACACCTTGACGCCTATAAGTACTGTAAGTCATGTGCGCATTGCCAAATGACCGGGAATATATCTATGAAGGATGAAATGCCCCAAAAGCCTTTGAGATTTTGTGAGATATTTGATGTATGGGGTATGGACTTCATGGGTCCGTTTCCTAGTTCAAAGGGTAACGTGTACATTTTACTTGCCGTTGATTATGTTTCTAAATGGGTTGAGGCAAAGGCTACAAAAACTAACGACTCTAGAGTGGTTGCAAGATTTCTTCGAACTAACATCTTTTGCAGATTCGGCGTACCAAAGGCCATCATAAGTGATCGAGGAACATATTTATGCAACCGTACCATCGAGTCATTGATAAATAAATATGGAGTAGCCCATCGAGTTTCTACCGCTTACCATCCATAAACGAATGGGCAAGCTGAAGTGTCAAATCGGGAAGTGAAGTCTATCTTGGAGAAAACGGTCAATCCGTCAAGGAAAGATTGGAGTATGAGGCTGGATGACGCCTTATGGGCTTATCGAACATCCTATAAAACTCCACTCGGTATGTCTCCATATAGATTAATTTTCGGTAAATTATGTCACTTGCCTGTGCAGTTGGAACACAAGGCCTGGTGGGCGGTACAGAAAGTCAATTTGGATCTGACCGAAAGTGCTAAGGAGAGGAAATATCAGCTTCAAGAGCTTGAAGAAATCCGGTTGGAATCCTATGATGCGGCTATGAGGTACAAAGATCGCACAAAGGCTTGGCATGATAAAGCGATCCGTACGAAGACTTTTGAAGTGGGCCAACTTGTATTGTTTTACCAATCACGCCTACGCATTATGCCTGGAAAGCTCCACTCAAGATGGATCGGTCCATTACGGGTGTGTTCTGTCTGGCCAGGCGGGGCAGTGGTGATACAGAAATTGGACTCAGACGAGACTTTCGCTGTCAACGGTCATCGCCTTAAGGTTTATGATGTTGCCGCAATGATAGAAGATGTGGACGAGCAGAGCTTGTCCATTCCGTCCTATATTTGACTCTTTGAAGATAAGGTCTAGCCGAAGACTCTAAAGAGAGGCGCTTCCGGGAGGCAACCCGTATTTTTTCCGTTTTTCTTTAATTTCGTATTTTTAGTTTGATTTTATGATTGGTGTTGTTTCTTTTATTTTTCAGATTTTAGCTAAGTATGGAATTGGGGGTCTAAAGTGTAAGAAGAAGGAGTTGGAGGAGCGAAGATGATGAGAAGAAAAATTCGGGGTCTTAAATGCCATTTCAAAAACATCAAGGGACCCAATTGAAGTAAGGGAACAAATTTGAGGGACTCAATTGCATAGAGGACGAAAATTTGGAGTCAATTGAAGTTGAGAAAAAGATGGGGGCCGAATTGAAAAGAAGGAGGGACCAGATCTCTTAACTGCACAACTGAGAGGACCTAATTGCAAACTTCTTTTCTATAAAAGGAGAGAGGGGGTCAAACCCTACCACTTGTTACTATTCAAATATTTTCCCTCTCCAAAACCGCCGCCCACTACTTCCCTCTCAACAAGATTTCATCTTCTTCAAGAAGCTTCTTCACTGCACAGTTGAGACACCACCGCCATGGCTCCAAAGAAGAAAGGCTTGTCCGCTGCTGCTCGTTGGTTCGCCGCTGTCCAGGCGGATCCGGAGACACAACATCACCGAGCCGCCGCTCTGCTCACCGAGAGGTCGCACCTACTCCACAAGTTCCACTCCTTGAGTATGAACCGCAACCACCGGAGGAGTTCACGTATGTGGAACCGACTCCGCAAACCATGGAAGTTGAAGCCGGATCGCACTATGCTACGGAGTCCACCTCTCCGCCGAAACTGCCGAGACGATGGTTAAGAAGGCACACGGGAACTGCTATTTTTGAACCACCGTGAGAGCCAACTCCCGAACAACCACGTGAGCCAACTCCTAAACCACCACGTGAGCTAACTCCCGAACCGCCAAGAGAGCCGACACCCGAGCCGCGCCCGAGCCCACGCCTCCGCCGTCTCCACCGCATCGCTCGAGGGTGAGGAAGCCGAGAACAGCACGCGCGGATGGTGCGTCGTCATCCAATCCGCCGCCCCAATCTCCTCAAACTCTTTACGAGTGGTTGCCGTTTCTCGAATTTCAACATCCACCACCACCACTCAATTATTATGAGGGCGTAAATTGGAGCGAAAGCTTGCGTGCGGAGTTACCGAGCTAAGAGGAGGAAGATTCGGACTATAAGTCCGATGATCATGATGGGAACTTTGAAGATGACTTCAACTTGAATTACTTATCCCTTGCCGATTCCGAGTCATCTTCGGCCCTTCCAAGTGCGGCGGAATATGGAAACTAGGTGGTGATCCGTATCGATTTGCCGGAAGCCGTGCATGACCTCTCTCAATTCGAGATTGAGTACATGAATTTGTGTCTACAAGAGGGCGAGGGCAAAGACTTCCGAAGTGGCCGACTCTTCGATCGCACGTTTCTTCGCGCGGCAGGTATTATTGAACCCTTCTTTGCATATTTTCGAAATGTTGGTTGGTCATGGTTGCTTGAATCGCATCACTATCCGTGTTACAAAGAGGTTGCAAGTGAGTTCTTTAATACTTTTCATTTTGAGGGTGATAAAGATTTGGTTACACCTTGTATTGAGTTTAGGTTGTTTGGAGGGACTTATCATATTTCTGTGGCCGAATGGAATGCTAGACTAGGGATATGTTCATTTGATGATTATTATCTTGGTCATTTTGAGATGGGATTTCATGATTTACCGAACAAGGACCCGAATTATATTGGTTCACGGGCCGCGTGGAGGCTTCTCGCCCTAAGCGACCCGGATGAGTTTGCCACGTCCGGTTCTCACGTAAGCTTTCTAGAAGATCCCGCCCTTCGCATGTGCCACCAATACATAGCCCACAACTTAATCGGCAAGAGTACTTCTTTTGAAAAGGTGACTGCCAATGAATTGTATTTCCTATGGTGCATGACTACTAGGCGCCTCATTAACTTAGGTTGGTGGATTGCTAAAAACATGTTCACAATTGCTAGTCATACCGTGCGTCACATGACTCTATGCCATATTCTTGCCACGTTCATTGAATGCAACTTTGTCATACATGATGCTGGTTATTTGACCAGGGTGGATCCACCATCTTTGTTTGATTGGAACTTGTTGAGGCATACTCGCCTACTGTACCAACTGCCTAACCAGGAGATCCAGTTTCCTCCACCGGGACCTCGTGTCTCGAGTGCCTTTACTTCTGCATGTCAGGATACAGTGCAGACTCTAAGGACTGATCTGGATTCCCTTGGACGCAGAGTAGACCGCCTCCGCCGCACAGTTATGAGCAGACTACCTCGTCTGCCTAGACGAGGCGACCGGTGACTTTTCTTCCCCAATTTTATGTTTTTCGTTTTTGTGTTTTTGTGTTTTTGTTTTATGTTTTGAGTCTGTTCTTGTGTGTCTCTCTTGTTCTTACACTTGATAGGGATCAAGTGTAAGGGGGGGGGGGGTATTTCTTTTTGTCTTTTGTCTTTAGTTTTTGTTTGTTCTTACACTTGGTAGGGACCAAGTGTAAGGAGGGTGTTATTGTGTTTATTTTGTCATGCCTTCTCTCTTTGTTTTGTCTTTTCTCTCTTGCTCGAGGGCGAGCAAGGTTTAAGTGTAAGGATGGGGGTATTTTGTGTCGAAGCATACCAAAATTTTTGATTTTTGAAGTGTCGTTTTCTATGATCAAGCTTGTCTTATTTGTGCTTTTATTTTCAATATGCTTGCTTGTGGACTTTGTGAAGAGTAGATCTAGGCACGTATATGCATGTAATTTGGGATGACGAAAAGTAAACATTGTTGGATCGAAATTATATAACCACTCACTTAAATTAAATTTGAGCCTTAAAGTAGGACACTTCCTACTATTCTTTTGAGAGTGTTTATCCGCAAAATCGCAATATGTTTGAGTCACTTGTGATAAATGATAGGAGGCACTAGGGATTTTTAGCCACACGGCCGCGACAAAATATTTCCGACCCTACATTATCCCTTAGTGAACCAATTTAAGCCTTGACCGTTTCTTTGATTCGAGTTAGTAAAATTTTAGCCAAGGCCTTTTTAAACTTTCTCTTGACCCATGTTATTGCATGTTTTACGAACTCTCTTGTGCATGATAGTAAAATCTGAAGAGTATTACATTTATCTCCTACCTGCCCAGTCTAGACATGCTGCAGAAAACAGATTGGATAAAAAGTCTAAGTGTAAAAACTGCTCTATATAAGCAGAATTCAAAGTGTCATGTCTGTACAGTTGAGACAGTGTGTGCCCAGTTTGCTAAAAAGAAAGTTTATGTCACGAAGAAAAAAAAAATTTGAATATGAATCGTGGCAGGAAAAAAAAAATAAAGTATGGGTGCATAGTATTGATGTTGTAGCATTGAAGTAAATTTTCTGAAGTAGTACCCCTAGGACCCTTACCAACATCAATTTGTCTAAGTCCTAAGCCCCATTACAACCGAATGAGAAAGACCTCCTTGATATTGCTATTGTGATGATCTCTTATCGTGATTGCGTGGATTGTTTCCTTTGAGTGGCTTGAACCGGACTTAGATTAGTTGAGTGATGAGTGAAACTTGAGGAGATCCACATTGTTTAGATTTTGACCAAGTTGATATATATGTGCTTAGTTTCAAAATTTGCATTGTTTACTTGTTGGATGAGATTATGATTGCATGGTTTGACATTGCTTGGCTAGTGAATTGGTACGGAAATTTTTGAATTGATTGGTATGGCTTCTTGTTCTTGTTTTTTGAGTCCGTTGTTATTTTTTTTCTTCCGTTCGTGTCGAGTCTTGTTTTTGCTCTTGTTCGAGTCTTGAGTCTTTTCATTTGTGTCTTGGGTCTTGGGGAAGACCAAAATAATTAGATACTTATCTTTTGTTCTTCTTATACTCGAGGGCGAGTATAGTTCAAGTGTAAAGAGATTTAATGAGTCGATTTCGTACCTAATTATTTCTGTCCGAAAAGTCGCTTAATTGTGCAGGCGAGACGCTTTTGTTCGCAGTTTTGCAGGAAAATAGGCTGATTTGGCACGACACATGGAAATGATGTGGCAACGATTTTCCAGCTGTAATGGCGAGATTTTGAGCGGATTTGGCCAAGATAAGAAAGAAGGAAAGAAGAAGAAAAGAAAGGAAAGAAGATAAGGAAGCAAAGGAAAATTATTAGGAAGGATGAGATATTATCATATCTCATAGATCCTTTCCTTATCCAAAAATGAACCCTAGATGTGATCTAGGAGCATTATAAAAGGATGAAGAGGCACGAAATTCAGAGTCTCTCGAACACCTTCGAACGCCTCGACCTCCCCACAATCACAAAACATCGATCCTTTTCCATCCGACCATTTCCGAAGCCACCGCTGCCGCCGCCGAAGCCACACCGCCGCCGCCGTTCCGATTCCACCGCACCGCCGAGAAGAAGAACTCATTTACCATTTCTGTTTCATGCAGTTCCTTTAGTTTGAGTAGAAGAAACAAACACTTTCGATTTCAGTTTTTAAAGTTCGAATGCTAGTTAGTTCGTTGCCTTACTTTCCGTTCGTTTTGAGAGATCGAAGACTATCGGTACTCTTGATCCTATTTCAATTCTTGTTTTAATTCAGTTTGTGTTTAGCTTTAATTCAGTTCGTATTTCGTTCTTAGATTTTAGTTCGTTTCTTTATTTATTTTCAGTTTTCGTGCATGCTAGGGTTAGGGTTACGAATGATGTATGTTCTGTTTTGCAAAGTGTCTTACCTGTGCAGTCAGGACAATTTCATGAGTAGCTAAATTTCTAGTGGTCCGGCAGGATGTAAAACGCACACGTGAATAGTACATGAGGCTTAGGTGCTGATAATTAATTGAAGGGTTTCGGGTTAATTCTAGTTTATTTAATCTGGCTAGTAATTTAGTCTTGATCACCCTAAGTTGCGTAGTTTGTAGCTAACTTAGTACTTCCATCGTTTCTCGTGGAACAAGGCTAGGTAAATAGCAAAGTTATTCATTAGAATAATTGGATTAAACCGGTAGGAGACTATTAGATGCCCAACATACGAGTAGGCTCCTATACTAGGCTCCCTTAGTTCGATAAAGCTGTTTAGCTATTAAATCTATTGATTGCCCAACAACGTAGGTTGTAGCTAAATTAGGGAAGTAGCCGTTTCGATGCCCAACATGGCGGTTACCGACTAAGTAAGTGGGAGTGAGGATTACGCAGTTTAAGTTACGGTAATCTATAACTAGTTGATTCATGAGATTAATTCATTCTATGTGCCGAGGATTGGAAATACGTGTGTGTGAATATTCTGCTGGACCCATCTCTTACCTGTCTAGTTAAAACAATTTATTTCAGTTTTCAGTTTTTACATTTCTTGCAGTTTTTATAAGTTCTTAGTTTAGATAAAAACCCAAAACTTGCGTGGTTGCTAACCAAACCCAAGATAAGTAGAAAATTAATATGTCTAGTCTTCCGTTCCCTGTGTTCGATACCCTGTGAGCTATACTGATATAATTCTCGAGTTTTGCAGGATTATTTGGTGCAATACAGCGATCGCCACTTATTAATTTTTACCTGTTCTACTGTTTCTGGCACGACAACGGAAAATAGCCACAATTACATTCTAGAATGTCCAACTCTTTCTTGTTCTATGATTATTAATTTATATTATAAAATTATTAATTAATTTTCCTCGTACAGTATTGTTTTTATTCTCTCTATATTCATGAATTTTATTAGTAATTACAGTTTCTGACTACTTTTTTGGTGCATCATGGTTTGCATTCTAGTACAAATACTTTATATATTTATTTTAGTTTTACGAATTGCACTTTTCTCATTAATAATATGCACCATTACATTAATTATTGAACATCATTCGAATATTTACCATAAAAGTATAATACTTTATAAATTTATTTTAGTTTTACGAAATGCACGTTTCTCTTTTAATAATATGGACCAATACATTAATTATTTAACACCATTCGAAGATTGACCATAAAAATAAAATAAATATCTGTTATATGAAACCAGTCTGCATCGTTCAAAAGTATAAAATTCTAAAAACATATCTTTGAAGTAGCGGTTTGCATTTATAGCAACCTCATCCTTAAGCAAATTTGTATCACTTTGAAGAATCTCTACACAGTATTTCATTCTCAACATAGACAACTGCTTATTCGCATTCTTTCGTAATCCTATCGCCCAAGAGCTTGACAATTCATCTTTAAAAGTTTCCATATTTCTCATAAAGTAAACTCCAGAATCAACCTCATTATCTTTGTCTCCCCACTTGATACAGATCACATTAGTTGTTGCTTTTTTAATCAAATGTGCTTTGACATCAAGGTTATGGGAGCGCATAAAATTTTCAAACATGATTTTTCGCAAATAGTATAATAACAAAGATTAGTATTTAGTTTAATTCATTCATGATACAAAAATGGAAGTATAGATATTTAAAATAAACATATAATCCTAGATGGAAAAATATATTATAATTGTGCATTTAAAAATGGAAAACATTGCATAAAATAGTATATAAGTGTGCATGTTTCACAAAATAATAAAACCATAATCACAAATCATTAAAAAAAAAGGATTACGATGAAAATAAACCAAAAAGACCATCAAAAGAAAAAGGAATAAACATGCACCCTTCATTTACCTTATCAATAAAATTGTTAAGTACTATATCAAGTTGAACATGTTTTTAAACTAAATTCATTAAAAATGTTTACATATTTAATCAGAAAAAGCACAAATTGTTGCAGTGGTGTAATGATGCAAAAAAGAAAAAACATAAATGTGCAAGAAATAATCATATAAATGTGCAATGAGTAGACACAAACATATTGGCATTGTGCATGTAAAAATCGAAAATAGTGCATAAATTTTTTTATAAGTGTGCATATTTCACTATATAAAAAAGGCACAACCATAAATCAGCAACAAAAATTTAGGGAGAAAACGCCAAAGCGTGCTTTAGAAAAAAGAATAAACGTGCAGACTTCGCTTCATGAATAAATACATAAAAATAAAATAATAAAAAATAAAAAGAAAGAGAAAAAAGAAAATGGAAGTCATAGAGAAGTATACAATTCTTGAATACATTCAAACCTACCATCCATTGCATATTTCATTCCTCATTTATCAAAAAAAAAATAAAAAATGAAAGGTTCATGTTTTTAATCTAACACGTGCAGATCTTAGCAACATTAAACCAAAAATTGCACAATGACTACTCGCAATTACTCAATTTTGTTAAAAAATGAACCAATTCAACAATCAAACAATACCAATTCATCAATTGACAGTTCAAAAGACCTAATTCTTTTGCGTATTTCAGTATCTCGCAAAAAAAAAAAGATTTGGCCTTAAAAAAACACTCACCAGTTATATTTCGGAGTTCTTCGTACGTTCCAGATGCAAGGGGCAAGCAACACTGGATTTCTCATGGATCTGCTTTCTAGTGATTTCTCGATTTTGGGATATGGTAGTTTTTGGTGTAGAAGATTGTGGAACCGCAAATCTTTGGGGGTGACAAAAATAAGAAAGCAATTAGAATAATGAATACTCCCTCCGTCCCATTATTTATGTCCCATTGGGACTGGGCACGGTAATTAAGATAGTGAAGGTAAAGGTGTAAAGTTGTGGTGTAAAAGTATGAAGGGGTGGGGTCCACTTGCATAGATTAATTGGGGTCCACTCATTTATTTCCTTATTTGGTATGAGACATAAATAATGGGACAACCAAAAAAGGCAAGTGGGACATTAATAATGGGACGGAGGGAGTATAAGTTAGGGTTGGGTTATTATACTAAAAAAAATTTACTTTAATACCCTTTGTGCATATTTTTATTACTAAGTAGTGCAATTCGGTAAAATAAATTAAAAATAAATCTGGGCCGTCAATTTACATCATCTAAATGTTGATAATTGTTTTTATTTCTCACTCTAATGAGTGTTTCTATTGGAACCTCCCCATATATATAGGGGAGATCATATGAGAACACCCCTAGGAACATTTATTGACACTCCAGATTTTAGTTTCATTAAAGTAACTGTTTTGCAACTTTAAGGTTAATAATTTGCACAAAGGACTTTTTGGTAAACTTAAACATCTAAGTTATTTCTCACCTACTTATTTATACAAAACCGTTTCTACAACAATTAAAAATTAATTATAGATTGATTAGTTTTATTTTTTTGAATAATTTCTATCATTTCGTTTTTTTTAAATCCAGATTTATTAAGCTTTCATTTTTTATGATTTATGGCTTATGGTTTATGTATATTTAAAGATAAAATTACCAACTGTTCCACAAAATAAATATGCACTATTACACGAAATAATATGCACGATTATTTTCTGGTTTCCTTACTGACATATGAGTAAGTCTTGTTAAATTGAACGAAATCATCGAAGAAGCTAGTGTTTCCCGGAATGCTAGCGTCTTCAAATATTATTTTTATAATGCATCAAATCAATAGTTTTAAACTAACAAAATTGTTGATGTAGCACCTCAGAAAAACATTGCTTCATAAACAACATCAATTTATAGCCTAATATTGAGAACTTAATCAACATAATCCAAAAATCCAACATATTATGCAATTTTTCAGACTCAAACGACCAACTACTCTCAACATCTGTTTTATTGGTTATCTATATTTCTGCCATCCACATTCTTTAGTAAATTTTTTTTGTCTTCGAGGAGATCTGCGTAATAATTTCCTACAAATATTGTGTAAAACACTAATCAAATATTGTCTTAAAAAAGTCAATGAATAGTGCATAAGATTATCCTTAAACATGCAGTTGTTTTTCCCTAGTTGTGCATATTTATGTTATTTCTTAAAGAAACAACAAGCTTCTAATTAAGAAAATTAATAAATAGTGCATAATATTGTTCTTAAACGTGCAATTATTTTTCCCTAACTGTCCATATTTAAGGATCACAAAAAAGGCACAAATCATAGCAGTTGTGTAATGGTGCAAAAAAAAAAGAAGGTAAAAACATGCAACAAAATATGATACACACTAAATCAAAGAATATCTCATAATTTTTGCCTTAAACGTGTATTTGAAAATCCATAAATGTGCATAATTTAGTTTTTATAATAATAGCTACATTCTAGACACTAAATCAAAGGTTTTCAGGAGTCAGTAGAACTGGACTTAACAGGAGTAGTTTACTGAACTCAGAGTCTTGACCTTCAGTAGAGTTGAACTCAGCAAGAGTATACTATTGAACCTATGGGTCTGACTCAACAATGGCCTGTCAGTTGCTTTAACTGACAGTCGACTTCAAAGTCAGATTCAGTAGAGTAGTCTGAGGTCGTACATCTGAGAAAGGTCAACTTCACTATCAACCTTGAAGTCTGAATGTCTCAACCACTTGTATGTACCTCGACCAATGACAAGCAGCCAGCTGACAAAGTATCCGACAAAAGCTGCAAGTCAACCACTTTCTGCAAAGAAGCGGACTCTACAAAATTCAAAGAAAAGAAGTCGTTTGCTACCTATATAGAGTGACACCTGGACAAATTCGTCTCCAACGGATCTATTCACGCTCACTGCTATAAATAGAGGGAAGGTCATGATCTTTCAAGTCGCAATACACGAACACACAAGTGATCATACGGGAACTCAAGCATTCAAATAATCAAAGCTCTAGAACACTTAGCGATTATTCAGATGAAGAACACGAACCCAGAGTTGATTATTCCTCTTTGTTCTTCGCTCTAGAAGCCTTTTTCGTTCCTACCCTCTAACATTAAGCTCACTGTAATATCTATAGCTTAAACCGAAGGAGTTCATTTATTGAACTGTTCTTAGTGTTAAGAACTCCTTCATCGTTGGAGATACATTCAAACAATACTGTTTGACCCTGTAAACTGAAACTTCCTCAGTATAATCACAAGTAAAAGTTTGTCATGTGTACAAACTAACTGAGACTAACTCAGTATAATAAAATAGTGTCCTGTTTTGTTCGGGACGAGTGGACACAGGATCTTGCGTATCCGAACCACTTTAAAAATTATTGTGTCATTTAATTGTTACATGATATAACTGCTCATACTGTAAATTATCTTTACAAATCATACAACTGCTATTTCAGTACAAAAGCTAAAACATCACACTAATCTACTTAGCAACTTTAGTAAACAAACGTTTTCGAAACAAACTGAATCGGGCCTACACATTTCCGCACGCTACTAAACCTCTGTTGAACGCTTTTGAATTCTAACTTCAGCCAGCTAGCAGAACTCAGCACATTTAAACACTATGTCCGCTCGATCAAGATCAGCTTGCTTGGTCTATTGAATCTATTTAGTAGACATCTTCCGTGAAACGGACTGATCGTGTTTTGAGTTTGAGAAAAAGTTTTCAGGTATTTCACCCCCTCCCCCCTCTGCACCTGAATGTTTGACTCGGGACCAACAATTGATATCAGAGCGGGAGTTCTTTTGACTCTTGTTTTCTGAAACTGGTCTACTAGAACTGATCATTTTGAAAACGTTTTTCATAGCATAACATCTCTTCATACATCCTTAACCCATTATTTTTAATATATCTGATATATCAGGGATCCTGATGGTACCTATGTTCTCAGTAGAGAACTATGGAGTATGGCGAGTCAGAATGGAGGCGCATCTGACCTCACTACACGACAACATGTCTGATGTGCTGGAAATTGGTCCAATCATTCATATGATTAACAGTGTCAAATTCATCAAGGAAGGTGGAGCCGAGACAGGGGAGATGGTCGCTAAAGGCAAATCTGAATACATGCCTGAAGAGAAGAAGCTTCACAATCTAGATAGAGTTGCTCGTAGTGATATTCTAACAACTCTTTGTGACTTTTATCTAGGCAGGGTTCAGGACTGCAAGTCCGCAAAGGAGTTCTGGGATGCGCTGGTGTTACTGAGTCGGGGGGACTCAGAAGATAAAGAACAACAAACTGACGCTAGAGCTCCAGAAGCTTGAGAGGCTCACCCTCATGCCCAATGAGAAGATTGAAGATCTAAACGACAGATTCACCAAGTTCATGAATTCAATCAACGGGCTAGGGAAGACGCTCTCTAATAGTGAGATGAACCTGAAGATACTACGGGCGTTGCCTGAAGGACGCTGGAGTTGATTCGCCATGTATCTTTGACACTCTAACCTTGATTCTGTTTCTACTGATCATATTTTCTCTAAATAAAAGGTAGAGGAGTTAGAGTTCAGTCTACCTCACAAGATAAGGGATGGAACTGACACCCCACATGATCATGCCCTAAAGGCATTACTCAGTACTCCACAAGCAGCAGTGAGCAACCAGACTACGTCGACAAGCTCAGTCTCAATTCCTATTGAAGGAACCTTGGCTGAACGATACACTCTGCTATCTTTTAAATACCAGAGAGAGAAGGATAGGAGGATAAAGCTGAAGAAATCCTACCAGAAATCCCGAGGTAAGTATGAATCACCTTCTAAAGGAGATCATAACTCGAAACTATCTGAATGCAGGAATGAAGAATCTGCTTCGAAGCCCGAAAAGTCAAAATCAAAACCAAGCAGACCTTCTTCATGTTACAACTATAAGAAGGATGGGCACTACCAATATGAGTGTCCAGAGTTGAGCGCAGCCGAGAGAGATGTGCGACAAGCTCAAAGTGAGAAGTTCGCTAAAAAAGCGCCAACACATTCATTGCTGGAGAGCTTTCAAATGACTCAGAAGAGACAGAAAACTTCATAGACTCATCAGATGATGAAGTCTCATTCATCTCGGTAGAGGTTGAAGAGAATGAGAAGTGTCTCATGGCTGGAGAAGAGGATGAGATACAAAAAGACCCATGGTACGTAGATAGCGGATGTTCCAGACACATGACGTACCAGAAGACACTGCTGACAGACTACATCACTGAAGATGGACCCAGGATAGAGTTTGCGACAATGCCAAAGGCTACACGAGAGGATATAGAACACTGAATATTGGAACCACCATAGTTCCAAAAGTATCTTATGTTGAAGGGCTCCAATATAACATCCTCTCTGTTAGTCAATTTTGTGACAACAACAAAAGAGTGATATTTGACACTGGTTTTGGTGAAGTACTGGATAAATCTACAGGTAAAATAGTGTTATCAGGAACACGGAAGAAGAACATCTATGTAGCTAATTGAAAATCCGTGGAGCCTGAAGCTTGTTTGATAGCACGGAACGAAGATAAAATTGAGTGGATGTGGCACAAAAGGCTCAGTCATCTCAACTTTAAGGTGCTGAACAAACTAGCTAATGGATCTCTTGTCAGGGGATTGCCCAAGCGAGCATTCAAAAAGAAAGAAGAATGTGAAACATGTCTGAAAGGAAAGCAAACAAAGAAAAGTTATTATTCAATTCTGTCACCATCTACTGACGAAATCCTTCAGCTTCTTCACATGGACCTTTTTGGGCCAATTTCTCCTATGACGATCAGAGGCAAGAAGCACACACTGGTGGTAATCGATGATTATTCCAAATACACGTGGGTACTTTTTTATCGCCAATAAGTCTGACGTCAAGACAGCTTTGCCGAGGCTATTGAAGAGACTCAGTGTCGAGAAGGACATCATGATTAAGAAGATTCGTTCTGACCGAGATACTTAGTTTCTGAACTCTATGGTTAAGGAGTTCTGCTATATTGAAGGAATAGAACATGAAACGTCTGTTGCACGCACGCCTCAACAGAATGGTCTTGCTGACCGAAAGAACATAACACTGAAAGAAGCAGCAAAGACCTTAATCGCAGACTCTGGATTGCCACTGAAGTTCTGGGCAGAAGCTACGAACACGACATGCTACACTCAGAATCGATCTTTACTAACAAAGAAGCACATGAAGACGTCTTATGAATTATGGAACTGGAGAATTCCTTCTATATCTTATTTCCATATATTCGGTTGTTCTTATTTCATCCACAATAATGGTAAGGATCAGTTGAGAACTTTCGAAAGTAAATCAGACCAAGGAGTGTTCTTAGGATACTCCACGGTTAGTAAGGCTTTCAGAGTTTTCAACCTCCGGACGCTTTGCGTGGAGGAAAGTCCTCATGTTGTTTTTAATGAATTTGCTACTGAGAATAGGAATAGAAGCAACGCAGATTCTAAAGATGTAAGCCAGAAGCTACAGAATATGAACTTAAACGAAGATTCTGAAATGATTCACAAGTATTGGGATGATGATTCAGCAGAAGAAGATATTTAGGATCAACCGACACTGAATGTAGCTGAAAAGATTGATTCAAGTACAAAATCAATCCCAGGTATTGGTCAATGAAGATACCCAAGTCGGTACTAAGACCACAACTGAATGCACCAACTCAGAGGGAACAAATTATGTTCTCCAATCAAACACCCCTGGAGTGGACAATTCATCAGAACCTCAACTTGTCACTGAACTTCTTCAGTTTCAAAACAGTACTACTGAAATGCCTAATACTCTTACTGTTTGCGCTAAATCTGTTTCAGAAGAAGAGACAAGGAAACGACGTTCTTGGTTAGATACTAACTCTGTTGAGCTTATCATTGGTGACCCTTCAGTAGGCGTTCAGACCAGAGCTAATCTCAGACAAGGCGACAATGCATTGTACTCCTGCTTCTTGTCTACTGAAGAATCTCAGAATATTGAGGAGGCAATGAACGACGCTGACCGGATTATAGTCATGCAAGAGGAGTTGCACCAGTTCATTCGCAATGAGGTTTGGGAGCTTGTTGACAGACCCCGACACCAACATGTCATAGGAACAAAATGGGTCTTCAAGAACAAGCGGGATAAAAACAATGTTATAGTAAGAAAGATGGCTCGATTAGTTGCTAAAGGCTACTGTCAAGCTGAGGGAATAGACTTTGATGAAACATTTGCCCCAATTGCAAGACTGGAAGCTATTCGTCTTTTCCTCGCCTACGCCTCACATCAGAGATTCAAGGTTTATCAGATGGATGTGAAAAATGCGTTTCTGAACGGCGTACTGAAGGAAGAAGTATACGTGGAGTAGCCTCCCGACTTTTAGTAGGGATATCAAGTATACAAACTCAGGAAAGCACTGTATGGGTTAAAAGTTAAAACAAGCACTTAGGACTTGGTACGACACTGTCAGATTTCCGCAAAGGCACCGTGGACCGAACACTATTCAGCATTCGACTGAACGATGGCATACTTCTACTGCAAGTCTACGTGGATGACATCATCTTCGGTTCTTAGAATGTGACCATGTGTCAAAGTTTGAGAAGATGATGAAAGATAAGTTTGAGATGTCAATGATGGACGAGATGAATTTCTTTCTTGGACTTCAAGTTAAACAAATTGACAAATGGATATTCATCAATCAAGCCAAATATACGAAGGAACTTATCAAGAAATTTGGATGCGAGTTCAGCAAACCAGCCAGAATCCCTATGAACACAAACTTCCAGATTGATCTAGACAAAGAGGGAGTATCAGTAGCCTCTACTGATTATCGTGCTTTAATTTGTTCATTATTATATATATCTAACTGCTAGTCGACCTGACATAACTTATGTTGTAGGTGTCTGTGGTCGATTTCAGGCGAATCCTAAGCTGAGCCATATGGAGTCAGCAAAGAAGATTCTCCGCTATCTCAAAGGGACACCTGACAGAGGGTTTTGGTATCCAGCAGATGATAATTTTGAATTAACTGGCTATACTGACGCTGACTATGCAGGTTGCAGGCTCGACTGAAAATCAACTTCAGAAACATGTCAGTTCCTCGGTAGCAAGCTGATTTCATGGTTCTCCACGAAACAACATTCAGTAGCCACATCCACTACTGAAGCTGAATACATGGCTGCCGGAAATTGTTGCGTCCAGATCCTTTGGCTTCGACAGCAATTGCACGACTACAATGTAATTCAGAATGAAGTGTCGATCTACTATGATATTACCAGTGCCATTGCCATCTCGCGGAATCCTGTTCTACATACAAGATGTAAGTAGGTGGACATTCGACACCACTTCATTCGTGATCATGTCGAGAAGAAGGATGTCAGATTGGAGAAGATCCACATTGACATACACAGGGCTTATATTCTGACCAAACCTGTAGCTGAAGCTAGATTTAGAGATCTTTCTGTAGAGCTCGGTCTCCTGGAACCTACTGAATTCACTCAGTAGGCGTTTCAGATGGAGTACTCTCAGTAAGGGGGAACACTCATTCTACACTGAATTCATTCAGTTTCGAGATTCAGCAACCAACTAAACATGGTATCAGATGACTACAATGTTCAGCTGACAGGTTTGCGTATCTCTTTCAGTAGTTAACTCATCATACATAAAAAGGTTTTTATGATAAAGAGTTCAACATCGCACTTAATGCGTTAAAGAATGTCATTTATTAAAATCATTTTAATTTATTACACGACATTCTATGTTCTCTTTGCTAAAACTGATTTGCATTTAATGCATTTCATATCAACTTGTCTACTTAAGACTATACAAGTCTGAGCTTTGACTAGGCAGCACAGCTATTATCATTACTCTTTTTATATTGTAAAATCGTGACCGTCCACTGAAAAAGCGAGATTTAATCCCAACCATCGATCAAAAACGTTTCATATTCAAACACCCTATATATCGAGGTGATCATCCTTAGAACCACCATTTTCGCCATTGCCGTTTCTGCAAAACCTTAAGCACTCTCTGAAAAATCATTCTGCATCCTACATACTTTCACTTATTTCAGAGATCTTCTTACGGTAAATCTTATATAGCACTTACTTACTAACTCTACTTTCAAGTGCTAATCCTCTATTTTGCATATAGTCATGTCGAATCTCACTGTCGTTTCTCCCGTGGATATGGTGGATATCTTTGAGAAAGACAAGAGTGTGGTGTGAGTCAGTCATGGAACCATATCTAAATCACCTTGTCTTAAAGCTTCAAAGCCCTCCCAATTTGTCTACAAACACAAGATGCGGTCATTGCTACATTGCAAGACAAATATACACCTTTTTTTTTTTATCATATTTAACTTTTGATTCAACTGTGTCATCAAACTCGGCATTATGGTGTAATTGGTTCATCGAATTATTTGGCGCAGTATGTTATTTTACATTACAAATGGCCCTTTTCTTTTCTTCTTGGACTTGAAAACAAAGACCTTCAAATTACTTTGCACCTGTGACTGAGTTGAAAGAACCCCTTTACACAAAACTTAGATCAAAGTCACATTTTGAAGTATTTTTCATAGTTAAAATAGCTTCTTGCATCATCTTACACCCAATCTCGGACGAACAAAAATCAAATATTTCAAAATTCAAATTCGAACAAAGAGAAAAGGATTAATACAGCGCATTAGCAAGCGGATCTCCTGATTTTTTTTTCTCAAGAATTTACCATTTAGTGTTAAAAGAGGCATACAACAAACAGTCCATAAATACAAAGACTATCAATTCGAGATAGCAGAATGATTGTAGATTTCAATAAAATAAAGAAAAGCCCTAATTAGAGAAAAAGCACAATCATGGAAGGATGATTTTTCGCACGTACGTTGTTATGTTAGGCATCTGTGCCTGCACAACATCTCAATATTATATATCCTATTGCGGTTTTGATCGCGAGCCTCTCATTATTTTTCTGTAATTGTTCATCTGCATGGTAAATTGATTTTTTAAAATATTTTATAGGCCAAATTTTGGCCTCATGTTGAATTAATATTATATATATATATATATATAAAATAAAAAATAAAGTTGTGTTAGGATCTTCGGACCCTCAAAATGTGATGAACAGGTTCTTGGAACCCAACGGAGACAATAACAAAGAATTACGCAAAGTGAAAATAATAAGCACATAGAATTAAACGTTGTTCAGTCAACAGACCTACATCCACGGGTGGCCGAAGAACAATCCACTAATAAAAAAGAGAATAAAGATCTTGCTTCACCGCCTTCACAAAAAGCCTAAACGGGCTTGTCTAAATCAGAATACCGTAAGGTCGAAGCACTGCTCGAACAACTGCAAGATCATACTTTAGATCTTCAGAACTGAAATCTTCTTTGACAAAACGGTATCCCGATAAAGTGAAAACTTCACTACTATAACGCCCAGGACGTTACTTCATGTTTAACGTGCATATTTCAATTCTTTCAAAATATTTCCATGGAAAATAATCATTACGAAACTTAGGGTTATTCTTTCATAGTCATCGGAAGTCTTAAATAAAATAAGTTCTCAAAAATATACACATTTCATGATAAAACTAGTTAATGCAGTAATCAATTTCATAAATCCTTCCTCGTGTGACCACCAACACCTCTACACATCGGCCGAGCCATTTCCTGAAAATATTAAAATAGTGGGTTGAGTACGACTACTCAGTGGGAGATGTACACATTTACCAAAATTATATATCACACTGATAAGATATGAAAAATTAGATCATGGAAAAAAATACTCGGCCACACAGACCACTTGCACTTGTAATTTAGCCACACAAACCACATGAACTTTTACTTTGGCCACACAGACCACATGAACTTTTTCATAGAGGATCCGATTTCGAACCTAGGGTCCGATTTCGACCCTTGACTTTCATTGAGGATCCGATTTCGAACC
Organism: Lavandula angustifolia; assembly: GCA_028984105.1. NCBI lineage: Eukaryota > Viridiplantae > Streptophyta > Magnoliopsida > Lamiales > Lamiaceae > Lavandula > Lavandula angustifolia. The sequence goes on along the minus strand of CM054807.1, from coordinate 3,461,139 downwards.
TAGGGTCCGATTTCGACCCTTGACTTTCATTGAGGATCCAATTTCGAACCTAGGGTCCGATTTCGACCCTTGACTTTCATTGAGGATCCGATTTCGAACCTTGGGCCCGATTTCGACCTTTGCCTTTTATTTAGGATCCGATTTCGATCCCATCCTTTCATGCCTGTCATAATCACATGAAATATCGAGCACATCATATAATAAAGATAAACGATAACATTCCCCACCTTAACTTGACTTTGAATGAATAATGAGGATATCAATGGATTAAGTCCTGCGCGTCAATCCTAACATGAAATAATTCAAATCTTAATGTCGTGATATGCATGAAACAATTAATCGTTTTGTACATGGGATGCAAATAAGTATATCGATACTTACTTCTACTTCTCGTTTCTAAATAACTCCGAGTTCTAACGACTTATTCTAGTATTAAGCTTATAACATGACATATACAACGATACCTTATAGTTATTAGGTTGCAAAAAATATCATATCTATGTACTAGGTTTCTATATTCTATTTTAGCTAGTGCAGACTACCTATTTTAAAAGAGTTCCACAGAATATGAATTCATTCCATAAATTCTATTTTTATATATGTAAATTCTTTAATGAGTCTAAATCATTCCAGATTTGGTTTCATATAAAAATAATAAATCCTCTAAGAGTTATAACCAAAACAGTACCTACTGCATCGACAGAGGCGATTTCTGACCTACTTACCTTTAACTATAAGCTTCAGGGACTAAACACACTTTAAAAATTCTAATATTTAACAAAAATATAGGGACCATACATAGGGATATCATATCAAAAATTCACTTTTGTTGGATAAGGGATGACTTCTGAAAAACATAGAACGTTTCAACCAAAATCTGAATACGAAAATGCATGCTCCGACTAACTACCTGGAAATTGTATTAAACTGTTTTCATACACATAAGCTAAAAATACGAAATAAATATGTTTACAAACCCCAATGTGTGTGGAGTATTTAGGAAAAATAATCAAGTCAAAATCAGTTTTTTGGAGTGAGATATAAATATTTTTCTAAACCCTATCCCGGATGCATGGTTTTTCGGCAGTGTAAAAGTAAATATTTATTAAAAATATAGGGACTTGTCTAAAAATCACCAAATTTTACAGAGATCTAAAATCCATACCTAGGAAGCTTCGCATAAAATTTCACCACGATAGGATATCGGGAAGATGTGTAAATATTTATTGAAATAGTTCGCAGGTATGTTGACAGATTTTTCGAAAAGTTTATGTGAAACTATTTTATGGACGACTAAGAGTGTATTTATAGACTTAGCATAAATTATCTAAAGATCCCTAATTATAAAAGATATCAAATATATTTTATCCATAATTATTTTCGTCCTTATATATTTTATATAGTATTTATTCTATCACTTACTATATAAGACATTCAATCCTAGATAATTTAGGATATGGATAGACACAATTAGATTTTATCCTAAAACATGTATAACACTAATATAATATCTATTTTATTAACAAAATATAATTTTAAATTATCTCCTAATAACTTATATAATATAAATTATTATATTCTTTCATTAATCCTAGTAGGTTCAGGAAATTCAAAATAAATTTACATAACAAAAATAATTTAATAAAAAATAACATAGATGTTTTAATTTTTATTTTCATTTTTCTAAGGTGCGACTTACAGAATTAAAGTCGTGATATTATGCATGAAATGCAAATGCATTTTATTTTATTTATTTATTTTATTAGGTAAAATTTCGGGGTGTTACAACTACAAAGTGTGTCCTCCTCAAACACTCTCTATCTTCAAAAAGTCTCCAAATTTCTCAATCACAATCATTGTTATTGTCACAATCACGAGCCGAACCTTGACTCTACCACTCCTACATCCACGGACGGCGGAGGAACAATCAACTAAGAAAGATGAGAATACAAAATGAACCTCCGAAATATCGTCCTAAACTCAAAAGCACATACCACGAAAACATTGTCAACTACTCCAACTAACTAATCTCATAACATGTGGGCTATGATGTGTAGAAGCACACCTAAATACTTAGGTAAACCTATCTATATATAGGTAACAAGAATGATAACAATTCATTATTTTTTCAATATGGGATACAACTCAAATTGGATTTGATCCACCAATATAACAAATAAAAGATTAAAAAAATGATGAACGTGTAATAAATACGCATGGATTTGTGAGACAAATATTGCTCTCGATATGTTATAGTAGTATTGCACTAATCGCTTTATTTAATTAAATTATACCAAAATTGATTAGTATAACTCCAATAATGAATATTCATGTTGTTCCTCATTTAGTTTACGGTTAAATGAAATGAAATCTATTTAATTGTAATAGTTAGCATATTGTTGTGCCATACATCTAATAATAATAAAAAAATATGCTTTTACATTTATTAATCTAAAATAATACTAAGCCGTATTACTTTTCTTCTCTCTATTACTATATATTTGGAATTACTAATTTTATATGAATAAATTGCTGAATTCAATGAGAACAAGTAGTTACTAACTTCCCCACCAGTTTTCCATGGCTAATTAAAAATGCGCGATTCAACTTCCATTTATGTTGTGTAATAAAAGGAATTTCATTTTTAAGGCAACGTGAATGCAATCTGAAAATTTAGAATAATAAATTTTCTGGGAGAGGATTGAGATTGAATTCAAAATTATTGAAAAATTATAGGACTACACTGATAATATTAAAAGTTATGAGACTGAAATTGCAAGTATTGAGAAATTACGAGACTAAAACCGCGGCTCCAAAAATTAGAAATTAAAATTTTATGTTATGGTTATGGGCCAAAATTCAACAAAAAATATTTGTATGAGTAAATATACAAGCAGATGAGAGTTATGACTGAAAATGCAATTTTCCCAAATCGAATTTACCAAAATTAATTTAGGGTACATATTCCTTGGCGATTCACACAAGTCAGTGAGTTACCACAACTCATAAGTCAGAACCCCCGCAGCCGATTTCCGTCTTCCGCCCTGCAATCCCGAACCGCCGCCCCTCAGCCACCTCCCGCCCGACACCGCCTATTGGCCACCCTCCCCTGACCCCTCCGCCATGCCGTAAGCACTAAGTCGCCCGCAGCCCCTCGGCCCTCCCCCTCTGCCTTCTCGGTGCCGTCAAGTGTAAGTCCGGAATTACTCAAATTAGAATAGGGCGCCGACTACACCATCATCTTCTGCCTCCTTGCTGCCGTACACAAGGTGGTTTTTCTTTCTGTAGAACCCATTTTTTGTTTCTTGATTTATTGTGGCAAATTGTCAATTTATATGATTCTATCAATTTTAAAGTTTGTTATCTGTATATGAGTATATCTAATAGGAAGTTGAAGGAATAGGGAGAACCGAGAAATCATGTGAATTAGGTCAAGATATTTTTGTAAAATTGCTAAAAGGGAAAACACTTTGGGGATATTTCTTTAGGACTAATGTTGGAAAAACGCATAAAAGAATCAAGATTTATCATTGATGAATGTAATTCTTTAATGAAATGGATGTTAATCAGCTCAATGAAGCCTTAGAATTAGAGTTTGATAAGATTCAGACACATAATTTTTGGTTCTTGTGGTATATCCACATACCGAACTCAGGTTAACCGAGGCGGTATTTGGCTAACCGAAAACTGAAGGGGTATCGGCTTTGGGATGCATTTTCTGACTTTTTCGCGATCGATTAATTGATGAGCAGTATCAGTTATACTGATTAGAACGGACCGACAGCCCTAAACTATTACTATCTAAAAAAATAAAATTAGACCCCCAATATTTTGGGGCCAGGGGCGGTCGCCCATGCTCGCCCACCCTTAGGGCCGGGCCCGATGAAGGCATATATTTTGTTTACTCTGTTTTTTTTTTAAATTTGCCTTAATTTTCTTCGAAGTTTAGGGTTTTTATCATGTTGAAGATTTAGTTGTTCGTTTCTTTATTTTAGAATTTGTGCATAGTTTTTGTCTCTTCATTGGATCAAATTAGGAAAGTTTTGAGAGGTTGCAAATTGCTGCTTTAGTTCTGCCTTTTTACCTGGAGACCAGAGGAAATTAGCTCTATTGATTAAATGTTGTATAGTTCTTAGCACACAATTATGTTCATTATTATAGAACTGGTTGTCTAAGAAGGTAAGTGCTAAAATAATTTGAACTGTAGATTTTTTAATAATAAACTGTAATTTGTTAAGAAGGGCATGATGAGTGGTTGATTTCACTCATTCGTCTTCCTTTTGTATATTAGATTTGTTGGGAATCCACCAAGCACTTAACCTTGGTTATATAATTGTATATGAAGTTATGAAGCTAGTTGAGAAAATTGATCAAGTTATGCTATTGAAACAGAAGCTTTCCAGTTAGTGGTTATATTTGCCAACTAATTACTAGTGTTTGCATAAATATATTTTACATACATGTTAGGGATGATGAAAGTGGATAATGAATTATTAGGACAATATGCAGATCGACCTGTCTTTGATTTGGTGGATTTTTTGCTAGGAAATATCATTAACCGAATACTAAGGGAGAAATTGGCTGGTTGATTATGTAACCTGCATTCATGATATGTACATATATACACTCCTCTTTTGTATTGAACTGGCTCCATTTGCTGCTTTTTTGATTGGGCTGGATGACTTCAGGTTAATAAAATGGCCGATGAACCTCAAGTGATGGACAAATCATCTGAGGCCTCAGAAACTGTATCTGATCAGAAGAAGCAAGAAACCCTTGAAGAGATGCTTTCGAGACACAGGTAGATCGATATTTGGAAGTTTTTCTGAGGAATGGAATATGACGGAACTTAATGGAATATGACAGAATTTATCATGGTTTAACTGTAAAGAAAATGCTGAAAATCTTTCCTTGCCATAAAAAAAAAAAAAAAAGATCCATAAACATGCTCAGAAATATAACTGGAAGACTCATTTAGTAGTGTGTGCAAATTCATTTGATTTGCAGGAAAGAGACTCATGATCTGCAGAACAAGGAAGTTGCAATGAAGAAGGCAGCTGCTAAAGGCAGCAAGGCTGAACAGAAAGCTAAGAAGAAACAAGTTGACGAAGAGATATCTAGACTTTCAATTAAGCTTAAAGAAAGAC